>CM032394.1:5010895-5175895 GCA_019049475.1 Eueides isabella | reverse complement strand
ATCGACCGAGACTAACTTAAACGAATTTTTGCACCGAATTCTATCTCATATGGATGGTGGTTGTCAAGTAGACGTGGTGTACACCGACTTCTCCAAGGCATTTGATAAAATTTCACATCGCTTGTTAATTTGTAGACTTGTAGAGGTCAGTATACATGGCGATCTCCTTCGTTGGTTGATTTCGTATCTTAGGGAGCGGAGTCAGGCTGTGACAGTTAAAGGATTTTGCTCCTCTTTTGTACCTGTTACCTCAGGTGTGCCCCAGGGCTCTCATCTCGGTCCTCTCCTTTTTAATATTTTTATAAACAACATTAAAGCAGCATTTATGAACTCTGAAATATTATTATTTGCCGACGATATGAATTTTTTTAAACAAATTACTACACAAACGGATTGCGCATTTTTACAAGATGATCTGAACCGGTTATTTGGTTACTGTCAGTGCAATGATATTATTTTGAACATTGATAAGTGTAACGTAATTACTTTTTCCCGTAAACGACATAACATAAAGTGCAATTATTGCTTTAATAATGTAACGATTGAGAGGCTCTCTGTGGTGAGGGACCTGGGAGTTTACCTTGACTGTAAACTTTTATTTGATTATCACATTGATCACATAGTTGGTAAGGCTTTTCGGTTGCTGGATTTTGATCTTCGGGTAGCAAAAGACTTTCACAATAGTGCTAGACTTATCACATTGTACAATGCCTACGTTCGTTCTGTTCTCGAGTATGCTTCGACTGTGTGGAATCCGTTGTTTAATGTGTACATTGATAAAATTGAAAATATTCAAAAGAGGTTCAATAAACATATTAGTATTAAAGCCAACCAATACCATCTCTATAAACAACCTATTCTGACTTCTTTAAAGAACCGTCGTTGGCTAGGGACGAACTTTTCCTTTTTAAAATAGTTAATAATTATATTGATACCCCTTTCCTTTTAAGTAATATTAGTCTGAGATGTCCTCGTCTGCAAGCCCGTAATAAATCACAGTTCTATGTACCTATTACAAGAACTAAATATGGTGGAAATGTTTTTATTTATCGTGCTTGCAGCTCTCATGATAATGCGTTTGGCGATATTGACATGTTTACTATAAATTTAAATAAGTTCAAATCACTTGTCATGGAAGCTGTTTCTAAATGATTTTCTTCTGTTTTATTTTGATTTCTTTTTGATTAACTGTACATCTAGCTTTTTTTTTTGTTCTATTTTATGTGAAGACTTCATTGGTTAATTGAATGTAAATTTGGTTTTTATTTGAAGTACTTGTAAAACTGTATGTCTTCCTTAATTAATAAATAAATAAATAAATAAATGAAAGTAGGCGCGTGGCTTAAAACGTTTTATTACGGTTAAATTGGGTAGTCGTAAGTAAGTAAGAAACAGGGTGTGTTAATTCTGAACACTATATCCACTTTGCCTAACCCGCCTTCTGATAATATGAGGAATATCATTATCAAGAAAAGACTAATTTTCATTTTTATTTAAAAGACAATTTGTTGTTGCAGGTATTGCCGGGTCTTTATGTAGGCAACTATAGAGACTCGAAGGACCCTGTTCAACTCGATAAATACAAAATAACACATATACTTTCCATTCATGACGCGGCTAGAAGATTACATGCGGTAAGTAGTATGTGCTAGCGTATTAAAAGAATATTTAAGTACATAAAAACGCATTTACCTAACGAGGTATATTATATTTGATACGTATTAAGAATTAACCCTTAAAGTGCATTTTTAGATATTAAAGCTAGGACAGCTCTTTAGATATCAGGAAACTATCAAAATTTACACAACTTGATGATCTCACTGTTTGAAAAGTGTCTTGTAGTGTCAAACACGCATTGTCACAGAATACTTTATTTCAATAAAAAATACATTTTTATTGAATTATTTATTTTTAATATATTATGTATACTAACCTATTTACATAATTCCTTAGATTATAGTAGACCATAAATTGTATTTACATCTTTTTTATTGTCTCGACGACGGTTTCACGAAAGACATGTCATAAAATGTTCACGATTCTCCATTTGGCCTTATACGGAATATAGAACAGAAAATGACCTTATTTTTTATTTAATAAAATACCGTATAAATATTACGTTTCGGGTAAAAATAAACCAGAGAAAATGTTGAATGATTATAAAATAAAAGTTTAATATTAAACATTTTTTTCCCTACAATTTACTTGACTACTACAATTAAAGGTTTTATGGTACCATTTATTTACAATAAATAATTTACGAATATATGGTACTAGAATCGAAACCATTTATACTTTAATTTAGAATTCAATCGCGGTCAATTTCCCTTAACGGCCTAATAAATGGAGGTGAACGACCAGCTTTCCGTTAACTGATCGTTATTATTTGCACGGGTTAGATTACTACGATCGAGGGGAATTTCGCCTTTGTGACTCCCTCGGGGCCGCTCTTTCGACCTTACTATTTTCTAAAAAGTAAAAGCACGATAGGCTTGATAAATTGTTTGAAATAAACATATTAAATTGCTACTATAATATAGCTATGTCTCTTAATCTGTTGATAGTTCGACTTGCACCATCAAATAAGCAATGTCAACCTGCCTGTTTAAAAATTCTAAGAATTACATTTGAATTTCAAATATGTCATTCTCGGTAGCAAAGGGAAACATTTTAATAGAATCAGCAAACGTCAAAGGAAATTTTAAAACTCTGCAATGGTATATGCCACCGAGGGCTGCTAACACCAATGTATAAACATGTCTATTTAGACAAGACATTTTGCCAATAGAATACTTATGTAATGATTATATTTAAAGATATTCACTGAAAATATAATAATGATAAGCACTTAATATTAATTCTAAGTTTAATAAGATATAAATATTTTTGTTATACAATGTTACTTATTTACTTTATTCTTCAGTCTCCGAGCTTGTTCAGAACGTCCATAGAGACTCCATAGAGACATTGGAGACTCCATCTGGTATGATCGTGAGCTTTGCTCCACGTCTTGTCAATTTTCTTCTTTTCTTTCACCTCAAATCTAGCCCATCCAAATACAGGCTGCACAGCAAATCTCTATTGTGGTATGTTTAGGCTTTCCTATACTAATTGTTTGGTTGCAATTGTATGGTTAATTAAATTTCCTTTGAGACGCGCATTTGTTAAGCGATCGGCGTTTCCTTGCAAAGACATAAAAAATGAATATTCAAAATTTTAACAAGCCAGTGTGCTAAGAATTTGTTACAGGCATGAGTTAGCAAGCTCTGGTGAATAGCGATTGGTGAAGAAATTTTCTATCTTGAAACGACGCTAGAATAATTTTGTAAACTTGTTCTATGTGTCTATGAATAGGGGTGATACATTCTTCATTTCAGATCTTATTTTTGAGGTCTTTTGGATAATATTGAGTGCATATTTAGGATACTAGAGACTACTTATTAGCTAACGTATAAAAACGTTGCGAGGTTTGATCCCGCGCCTACTGGAAGACGGACGGGTGGTCTTGGGCGGATTCCAAGTACCGCGGGTTTAAATTGGACATAAAACCGACACATTTTACAAATATAAGCATACGCATTTAAAAAATCATTTAAGTTTTTTTTGGCATGTTGTTTGAATTGACGAAAAGGCAAACTCAATGCTACGGTTATAATATTAAAAGTCCAGAATTGTCCTGTGATGCTGGTACGCAGTTGATATACAACATTGCTAAATTGTAAACGATTTTAATTTCAAGAAATCAGTGTTGTGTCAAATCACATCTGTTTCAAAACCCCTGGGTGTCCATTATTTTAAATTATTCAACATTGAACGCTTAACATTGAATTATGATTGAAATGGCAATCATAATTCGATATTAATCCATACCTCGGTCTGTTCGTCATGAACAAAAAGATTTTCTTATTTACTAGAACAAATGAACATTAAAAAAACATTTCAACTGTTAAACTGAGTTTTATCCCACGACGCAACAAAATACAAGTGCATGCTTACGAATGGATTAGTTTTGATTAGACCTTTTTATTGTAAAAATGACATTATATAAAAGGTTTATAATAACAATTTATGCAGATCTATTCAAGCTGTTTCATGATCATATGACTGTTTAAGAAAAGAATCTACTACTAACTTTCACACTTCCGATTAATTTAACATTTGTTTAAAACTAATGTTCAATCACCCAAAAACTTACAGCAGGTAAAGCACGTTGAAAATTATTAGAATATTCTTACGCTCATTATTATTTCTAACGTTAGATCTATACCTACGTATTACAAAATTCAAAAGATTCAGCAAAAATATTCTTAATTCTCATGAATTGATTTGTACTAGTCGTGCATTTCATTTCAATATTTTAGTGGATTTTATTTTCTTTTGTCAATCACTAAAACCACATTCTTTGTTAAGGTAACTTAGTTTACGTGAAATTTATGGCCCAAACTATTTTCATTGTATTCATCCATCATTCTAAACAGCTTTTGTTAATAGTTTTTTTGGCTTTTTATAAAAAGGTCCGGATACCTGATACCTGTCTAAGTAGGTCAGATTCCCTAGTAGTTGTAATTCTTTATAATTGGTTTCTTGATAAAACCTTTCGCGAGTGCGATATCGTGATAATACGTCTAATATATTACAGATATTCTGACTGATTATTATTAATAATTTTAAATTTCGTTATTTTTTTTAGAATGATATAATACTTCTAAACAGTGATGTGAGTGTGTAATCTGTTAGAATATGATTTTTTTTATTAATTTAAAAATAGATATTTAGATCTGTAAAAAAAAATAGCCTGATTATCAGGAAAGCTATATTTTATTATAAACTGTGAAATGTATATTTTAAATGATCTTTCGAATTTGAATTTCGTCCAATTTCGACCAATATCTAATAACATTTATAATAAAAATATTAGTCAAAGAATTCGATGGGAAATAATATTTAAGCCTTTTATACTAATCACATTTGTTCTTTACAGGACAAACACTATCTTTGCATTATGGCTTCTGATTCACCGGATCAAAATCTGACGCAGTATTTTAGCTTATGCAACGATTTTATACACGCCGCTAGATTGAGGGACGGCAATGTATTGATACACTGGTAAGCAATTCAAAATAAGATTTTTTTAAAGATTATATAAGTATATTGTATATTTCATATAATGATCCTACTGTTATAAAGTTTAAAGGACAAGTATTTCCACACTTTATCTTTCAATGAACTAGAAACACTCCTCGACTGAAATAAATGGGTCAAGGCCAGTCTATCTATTGGCCTTATATTTGAAAATTTATTTTATATGAAAGTTACAACACATTGTATTTAAAAAATGTAAGATTAGATTTAATCTTTAAAATGTAATTTTTGTCATTTTATATATATATATATATATATATATATATATATATATATATATATATATATATATATATATATATATATATATATATATATATATTTTATATTATTTCGAAACACAGCTCCACACTGTATCCCATGGCACATGGCAGGGAGGGCAGATCGAATTTTAAAACCTAGTATTAAAATGAACCACCGAACCATACCTTTACCTTATTTAATGTACCCCTAAATTATTGTCTAAATATTTTGGCCTAATATAAAACTTATGGTAAAACAAACATATGTGTACGTTTTCATACATACTGTACATGCCAATTATTATATCCTTTTTATATATCATTTTGACTTTGATATGAAGCAGCGCTGGATTATGTAAAGTTCATGCATATTTTGTCATGTTATCTTTCTCTTATTTTTATATTAAAATATGTTACCTGAACATCTGTCGCATTTACATATGCGAGCTTAGGCTAATCCGGTACAATAGACGTGTTTTGCAAGACTGATTTGGCTACCTACCAAGTCAATATTTTCATCCAGTTAAACGTACAACTACGCCATCGTAACAAAATAAAGATACGTCTAAATCCGACTGAAAAGATTCTTAGTGGTTTCCATTTATTTCTTAAATTAAAATTTAAATTCATATAATTAATATTTCCTTTTGCACCACACGACGCTTAATTTTAAACAACTGACTTACAGTACTCTAAGATAGTATATGAATTTAAATAAGGTACATACACTTATAATATTGCACAATATTAAAAACTATACTATATTATATAAAATGCGTCAAGAATAAAATATTTTATATGAATAGTTGTAGCTATAAACAAAACATTGAGCTTGAGAGATACCTCTCAATTTCTTAAAGATATAGCTACCTAAATTGAAACATTTTTGCTTTCACGCAGTATCCCTTACACTTACCGTACCTAGCCGAATTGTTAAGGCATTGCGTATTGAGTGGCTGACGCCAACGCCGTGCTTTGCCTCGTTACCAGAGCTTTTAATTATTTCATTTCCCCGAGTTGAGATTGAACTCACAACCATAAACATAAATTTAATTTAGAATTTGTAAATATCATTGAAAAATAAACACCATAAATGAAAATATATACAGAATTAATAAAAAAAAAATACTAAAATCGAAAAAAAATAATTAAAGACTTAAAAGACCTTATTATAAGCATGCAACCAATTTAATGCCCTAGTTCCAACAGAAATGCGGAAAAAGCTACTTTTACGTTTTAATTAGTTTCCGTATAACCGACCTCGATCCGTCGAGTTGTGATGAGTGCAATGGACAATGCAGATTCGTCTTTACTTTTTGCAATCTCTGCATTTAAAAAAATATTATATTTAAATTTACCTAAGATGCTTGATGTACCAAAAGCACCCACAGATGTGGATTAAAGATTTTTTTATCGAATGTGTACACATAATAGCGGTATATTCATATTATGTAATAATTTTTTGCTTGTTTTGATTGTTCCTCTTGCGGGTAAATGGGTGTTGGCACGCAAATTGACAACTTACGTTACTTCACTTAATCAGACATTAAGTATATGTGTACTTATAATAAATCCGTAATTAACCACTGTCTGTTCACGGAAGTTACATTACAAAAATCTTATAGGAGACTTCTCTCGTATTAATGTAATAGGTCCCAAACAAATATTTTCTTTAATTATTGCCTGCTTGTCCATGCGTTTCTTCGCACTAATCTCAGAAACAGCTAGATTTTAAAAGCAGATTTCACTATCATATTTTGGTAGTATAATTTTTCAATTAATCTATAATTTTTCAATGAATTTTTATCAATTACATTCAACAATTTTTTAATCCATTTAAATAAAACAAACACATTTAGTGTTTGTTTTACGTTAAATAAAATAAACACTAAATGTGATTGTTTATTTAAATTGATTGAAAAAGAAATAAAAAAATATTTATTAAGTTTGACAAAATTGCTACAAATTTAAAGCCAAAGGGTAAAGCCACGGGTGGGTCACTAGTAAGGTATAAAAATCGTCGTTTTATATATACCCAGCTACTTTTGTTTTTATGTAGTCTTCATATTTCCCATATATTAAATAATTAAAAAAAATACATTTTCATAATTTAAATCACTACGAGAGAAATTTACTCTAAAAATAATTATCTTGAGAAAAATGAAAAGGCTACTCTTACATTGTATCGTTGAGGAACAAGGGCATGCTTGAGGCAGTCTTAACACGCTGTTGTGCGCGACCTTTTGTACCTCTGAAACTTGACTGAGCGGTAGATCTTATTGTTCAAAATATTCTTGGCAAAGTATTTTATGCTTTTTCTTATATATACTGTTAAAATAATCATATAACTAGCTTCGTTAAACTCAGCATACAAAGAAAATAAGTACAAAACTTTATGATGATTTAGTGTTTCGATGGATTTCTGTAAATAAGTTATCAACACTGCTAGTGAGCTTTTAAAAACTAGTCTTAGACTAATTTAAGAGTATGTACATATGTATACAACGAATCGTTTTAAACATAAGAGATATTACATTCGAATAAATGAAAAGTAACATCATTAATAATTCATATATTAAATAAACTTTGTTTCTATTGTTTTTTGCATAGTAATTATGCTATGCCGACCTAATTAGTTAAAAGTACCTATAAAATTCTTAATATATATCGAAAAATATATATTTATAGCACTAAAAATAAAAATCAATGTTTGATGTTATATCGACATGGCGCAATAACTGAGTTATTGTCAAAATTGTGGTTTAGGTTTTGCAAAGCAGTGAAATGACGCTTACGTTATCGTAATCCACTTTGTTAGTGATTCTATAAAATATAAAAGTAAGAATGCTGATAGCAGTCTCTTTTGAGGTATCTTGTTTTTGTGAACAAAAAATAAATCATAATGCCACTCTCTATTTTACAGACGGTATACAATAATATATAACATAATTGAGATATTTTCTGAGCAAATGGATTAGGATTATTTTTATAAAATGCTAACGACCTGCCCGCGGCTTCACCCGCCTAAATTACACTATTTTATTTAGTATTTCAAGTATTTCTTGTTCTAATGTCATTATCATTTTAAACAATATATGAGTAAACAATATATACATACAAAATCTGCCAAACTAATACATTTTTTCTAGCAATTTAGTCGATTTTAATATTATGAATTTGGTGTTACTATTTTAGTTTTTAACTGATTTAAATAAAACGGACATATGAACATTAAATGTAAGTGGAAGTTGCCATAATATAATAATAAAAACTGATTTCTGAGGTTAGCACGTACAAACGCACAGACAAACAGAAAAACAGACAAAAATAAAAAAAAAACTATTTTTAGCCCCAGACATTAAAAAAAGTTTTTTTAATATATCTTCCAGTTTTTTGCAGAGACGTATATAAACACCGGTCAATTGTGTGTAGTATTTGCCCAACCGAGGGCACTGTAGTAATTTCATTTCAACTGCAGGTTTCTTTCGATTGCAGGTCAACGGAAAGTACAACTTATAAAATAAACAATCTTAAATTTGCATTCGTTTGAACTCAATTTGCATGAAATTAATATAAATTTATTTATTTTTTTCATTTTTTTTTCTTTATTGTTCTGCAATTTCTCAACTCTCGACAAGTTGCATAATTGTAGATCTATGGGATAGGTATAACCTATAGGTTTTATTACACTTCGAACAAAGACAACAAACTTAACTTTGTTCGCCGCTCGAGCCTATGTAAATTACAAATTAATTAATTTCTTAACACATAAGTTTGCATTTTTTTTCTACAAAGTACCTAAACATTTAAATTTGCGGATTTTTTTAGTTTATATCGTGAGGCCTGTCGTAGCGCCGCGGCACTAGGGTGACTGAAACCGACAGGTTGTGGGTTCGATCCCCACTCGAGGAAATGAAATATTTAATATTTTCAATTTAAATATTTAATGTTTTCATTTCTTTGCTCTGGTACAAGGCAACACGTGGCGTTGAGTTCCGCCACTCAACACGCAATGCCTCAAATTCGGCGGAAAGTGGGGAACGAAAGTGGAACGGACTGTCATAACACTAGGTTCCCAAGTTCCCTCTGCCTACCCTGCCATGTGCGGCAGCAAATACTGTAAATATATATTTAACATAAAAACTCATACTTTCAATTCAGCTAGCCGGTCTAGGTACAATGCATTCCTATATAATTAATAGTATATTAATATTGGAACTTCTTAATTTTACTGCTGGGATACAATCAAGAAAAATTGAATGATTTTCTTTATCTTAAACAAGATAAAAACCTCATTTCTTTTTATTTCCTTGAAAACACTCAATAATACGAGACACAGTAATGAACATCAAAAACTTCATACATTCGCTTAAATTTTTAAAATAAACTATAGCTTCTATTTGTTGAGTGCGTAAAGTAGAAGTATAAACAAACAAAATATTTAATTTTATCTTTTATATCTAACTTTTAAATGAAATTGGTACCAATGTACCTACTAAAATTATTATAGCTGGCCCTTAAACTGTTCATTCTTGTAGCTTGGCGGGTATGTCGCGGAGTGTGACAGTAGCTGTGGCATACATTATGTCGGTGACGCCGCTGACGTGGCGCGAGGCATTAAAAGTAGTTCGTGCTGGGCGTGCCGTTGCCAATCCCAATCTAGGATTTCAACGACAACTACAAGACTTTGAAACGTACAAGCTGGTAGAAGTAAGTAATTTTATATATTTATATCAAAATATACTTTAAACATTGTTTATTTCAGTTTTAGGCTGTATTCCACCCATGGTAGGTTAGGTAGAGGGATAAAGGAAGCTAGTGTTAAGACACTTCGTGGTCATACAGCCGAATTTGAGTCATTGCCTGTTGAATGGCGGAACTCGGCTCTGCCCTTGCCTTGTTATTAGAGCTAAGAAATATCAAATATTCCATTTCCTCCAGTGGAGATTGACCCCCCAATTTTGTCGCGTTTACAATCACACGTTTGAGCCGACAGGCCACAACGATAGGCCTCGATTCGAGGCTAAATTCTTCAAGCATTCAAATAATGTAATAACAAAATGTCGCTATAATACTGTATTAAAATGACTTGAGCAAGAATTCAATAGCCGAGTAAATTTAAATTTAGCACATTCGTATATTTTTATATTAAAATATGTCAGAACGATTGTGGCATATCTTAAACGTCACGTCGCGCCGCTGCCTCCAGAATGTAGGCTTAAAAATATTATAGATGGCTTTTACAATACCCACTCGCATTGAAGACTAAGATTAAAAGTATACGGGACAATAAATACGTAGAGACAACGTGTTCAAAAAGTAGAGACGAATGATAAAATACTGTAAAACTTAGCACATTTGTTTCAAATGTTTTTTTTTATCATGTATTATATATTTACGTAAAAAAGTATCTCCCTTATGATCACACGAGTGCGCGTGTGCGCGAATGCGTGGCAATGGACAAAGCGTTTATTGAAGTTTTTTATTACGCTTTAGTTAATATTGACTAAATAAAAATAAAAATAGTTATGTGAAGATTACAAGATAGCAAATATATATATATATATATATATATATATATATATATATATATATATATATATATATATATATATATATATTTACAAATGTATATACGTACGCATAGTCAACACTGGACTTTATTTAGTAGGTATAAAGTCCAAAATGTTCGAATACGTACCTTTCAGTATAAAAAATAATGGTATTCCGAATATGACAAGGTGTATGATAAAATTAAGCATTCCATAAATCTTATTTCCACTCAATAAAGCTAAAAACTTGGTTAGTAGTTAGCATTGCTTGATTTATTTAGTTGACAATATGCAATAAGAAAAATCAATAATAAAACAATGTTATAGTTACAAGCATGCACAAAGTAGGTGCTAAGAGCTTAATTAATTAGGTTCCCGCCTTTAATCGGCTAAGTGATGCTACAATCAGTGCGCCACTCATTTCATTCTAATTACATCAGTGTTATGTAATACTGCGGTTTTGCAGCTTACTCTATGGATAGTGCTTTTGGAGAAATCAAATTTTGCAATACATTTAAGCACTGTAGCTCTTAATATATATATATTAAGATTGACACATATCGGCATAGGCATATTTTGAGTTCAACTCTTAACCAAAACGAATTAAAAATATTTTCATACTTCCAAGCTAATTAATCTCAGTATTTACCTTGAAAGGAAAATATAAAGATTATATATGGTGTATATAATAAACTGAAAGTGGAAAAGTAACATACCATATAAAAGCCCTTCCTTCATAGAAAATGAAGCGAGTTAAACGAAGAATGCAGGTTAATTCAATATAAAATTCTTAACCACATCGTCTCGCTTATCATTTTTTTTTTCAGCTTCACGCTGTATCCCGCACTAGGCAGGGTAGGCAGAGGGAACGAAAGTGACACCTAGTGTTATGACACTCCGTTCCACTTCCGTTCCCCACTTTCCGCCGAATTTGAGGCATCGCGTGTTGAGTGGCGGAACTCAACGCCGCGCTTTGCCTTATTACCAGAGCGAAGAAATGAAACATTAAATATTTAAATTGAAAATATTAAATATTTCATTTCCTCGACTGGGGATCGAACCCAGAACCTGTCGGTTACAGTCACACTCTTGTGCCGCTGCGCCACGACGGGCGTATCAATTTAAATATAAAAAATATTATAATATTTAAATACGAGTACTAGATAGCCTGGAAATTGTTACAATGACTCACATAAACTACCAGGCAAGACAGAAGTGTAAGTTAAATAAAAGTCATAGTAATTTATACGTTATAAAAGCTTTATTAGATATTAGAGTACACATGTGTTAGTCTAGCATTCCTTATATACTCGTATATCATTCGAGACAACTTTATGCGTGCGTAAAGTAAATTATATCTATATTTTATGCGGACATCGGTGTTCTTTATGATTAAGTAATGTTCTATAACAACATTGCAAAATTAGTCCATAATAAATCAATGAAGAGTGATTCACTGTTTAGTTATTAGTTAGATTTGAATATGAATAGTAAATAAATAACAGATCTTTTATTTTTAAATTTTGTATAGGAACGGAGACGTCTCAAAGAACGTTACCCCTCCTTGGCTCTGGCAGACAGTGATATTGCGGAATGTCGGGTGATGCTTGATTCCTATCAAACTATGCTCAACCAGCGAACAATATGCGAAGGGAAGTGCTCAATGGGCAGGCAATGTCCCACTGGTACGTAATGTATTAGGTGGATATTAGCATTTACGAGTAGATAACCCGTATCGCAGTTTTGATTTCCATTGATTTGCAATTTGTTTAATTTTTCTTCCAATAAACCTACGAGAATATTTTAATATATAGATTTCATCAGCGTATATCAGCGTATATCAGCGTATAGATATACTTCATCAGCGTATATAGAAATATTTTTTAGGGATGACTTGTCATATGACTTTTAACAAATCTGTCTGTGTAAAGTTTAACTTTTCAGAAAAAAAATTGTTACTAAAATTTCTGGGATGGGCACGGCCCAACTGGCTGATTCTTACACCCATGGCGTACTTTAATGTTCTTCATGATATATCCATATTATTAATGTTTCAACGGACAATATATTCAATTAAATCACCAGATTGATTGTATGACTTGACGTATATATAGGGTAGCTATAGGAAAAAGCGTGATAGAACATGAAGAGATAGAATTTAGGTGATTTAATATTCACTGAGATATAGGCTTTTTATTGTAGGTTAGGTAATAATAATATAAGGCCAATTTAATATTTATAATGTTCTATTTAAGTTCTAAATTTGTGGTTCAGTAATTTATTTATTTTTTTCAAATTTCCGACTTTTAAATGAATATTATATTTAAATAATACCACTACAGACATACATTTAATAACGAGTTAACTGAATATTGTTATTATGATATTTAATCTGTATATTTGTCTAGTTATTTTATATTTTTTAAGCAAAAAGAAATTGGTATTATAAAATGTTTTTATTTAATTATGTGTGGGACTTGATTCCAAACGGTATTTCTAATTTATTAACTTAAAAAAATTAATAGTTTAAATTTATGAATTCTTTCAAAATGTTTCTTTTATCCAAATGTTTCTTAAAACTTGCTCGTCACAATTTTTGTCTCAATCAATATTTTAGGAACCACAATCTTTGCAAACTTACGACCTCTTAGATTGATTATATTAGCAACGTTACTATAATTATTATCTTCGTAGGTTGTTAACTGTTTTATAGAATTACATAATAAATTATGAATATGTACGTTTTATTTCTACTCTAAAAACCTTTTTTATACAAAAATATTTTTGTAGAGTTAGTAACATTTAAGAAAATATATGATGTCATCTTAAATGAAAACAATCAAGTCAAGTTATCATCACCTAATAAGATATATGATTAAAATATTTGTATTCAGTGAAATTTGCAAAAATGATTTCCATTTATTAAATATATTAGAAATGACAGTTTCATTTAAGATTTCAAGGCATAACTTGAATTGAATAAGCGTTCCTCGGACACTAACACACAGTTGCAGGAACTACATACCCCCCTACAATCTCCAAATAATAATTTGATTTGTCTCAACATAAATGGTAAATATGGTTTCCAAAATAATTTTTTATTAAACTTTATTACGCACTTTACACGTTTAGTGGTTAAAATAAAAATCATTAAAGTTTTTGATTATTTAAAATTTGCACCTCATAGTGAGAAATTAATAGATCATTAAGAATAAGACTAACTCACAGTTAATATTGGCGTTAGGTGTAAGGTACACATAGGGCTTTAGCGATATTGTACCTGCAGTGTACATATATTTATAAATACTGTTTGATGTATATTATAGGCTGCAGCTTTTTCATGTATTTATTTTTGCTTTATACGCTATATTGTCTCGTCCTCTATAAATACTGATTTGCACCTTTATAGACACATATTACACACCTTAAACAAAATCATTTAGGATTAGAGACTTCATAATTGGCCACAAAAGGCTAGTTTTGGTTTCCTCACACTTTGCAATGACTTATCTTACATTTTTATTTCGTATGATATAAAAGTACTTATTCATAGGAGTGTGCAGAACGAGTTCGAAACGTCAACCGCGACCACGAAGGCCGTCCACAGCGTCAAACGCCGGTGACTCTACCGGAATGAAGAGATCACCGTCCACCCTGTCAACAACGTCCACTGCGTCCGGTTACCGACCGCGGTCCTCACCTGCAGGCCTTTATAGTTATACTGGAGGTAAATTTAAAAAATATAAGTGACTCGATTAATTTATTTGACAAAAATTAACAAAGTAAATATTCTTCTTTTGATATGTAAAATATTTTTACTCAGTATAATTAACTCATTACACATGTGTATTGACTAAAAATAATTAACATATCATTTATTTTTACTTTCTCGTAATATATGTCATCTTGATTAGTTTTATTTACAATTGTTACATTTGAAACAAGTAAGATATCTTATAGATTATGTGCTTATTTCGTTAGTTCCATCCCGACCAACGCGTTCGGCGTCAGGGTTATCAGTAACTCGAGTAACTGATCCCGGTGGGGGAGGGTCAGCGATGGCGGTGGGAGGGTCAGAATATTCTAGAAGGCGAGCTGCTTCAGCCCCAGCGACGCCAGCACTGTCCCCCGCGCCGTCACCACCTGGGTCACCACACCGCGCATCTCACAGGTTGTTTTACAGATAACTTGTATCGCTACTAATAATATAGGTTCAGTACGGTCGATCAGTTGTAGACGCCCTGATGATTGGACAGATTTGATCTTAGGATTTTTCTTACCTTTTTTTTCTCCTAGGAGAACAATGTGCAAAAGTTCACAAAACCAAACGAAAAAAACAATTTAAATAATTATTGCAAACGGGTAGTTTCGCTTCACGCTGTATCCTGCACCCGGTAGGGTACGCGGAGGGAACGTGGGAACCTAGTGTTAAGATGACTGGCAATATTCAACTCCGCATATAATCATTAGGCTGCTTGTCATGTGTATCATATTTTACTTTTCTTTTGGATTTCACTTTAAAATGATATATGTTCATATTTTAATTTTTTGCTTTCGTAAGTTGTCATTGCTTTCAATGCGCAATATTATACAAAAAGTGTGCCATACAATGATTAGTTTTTATTATTTTCTTTCTACTGTTTTATGAAACACAGTATAATATACATTCAAGAAGCTTATCATTTAGCGTATATCACTCAAACTATAGAAAGATTGCGTATTACAAGGCGAAGACAATACATTTCCATCCAACTTACTTCAAATATAAAAGACCATTGTGTAAAATCATTTCATGTCTCTTTTATGTTGCTTTTATTTCAAGAAGCAGTTGTGCATGGGTCATACCTACAGTGAACTGGGAGCCCGACTCATTGTGATCGCGTCACGGGTTGTGTCTCCAGTGTCACCCGCACAAGGTTACAATCATTTTCTTTTGTCTATTATTTGTTTCACACTCGCTTGAGCTTGCCCGATTTAAATTTGTATTGTTCTTATTTAATTGTAGATCTCAGTTTTGAATACCCTATAAATCATAGTTCATTTTCTTTTCCACATTATTATATTTTTTTAATACAACGTATTGCCATAACAATGTTATATTTTTTATTATATAATGTAGTTTTTAAGATTATCTATTCTAAGATAGGTGTTTGATTTTGCTATCGACGGTGTTCTTCGTGTAAATAATAAAGGAGCATTGTTATAGTAAAGAGCCTCGCTTTAAAAGGCGGCTTCTTGGCTTCGAGGTGAGAGTCTTAGTGGAGTGCCTTGTTCGAGTGTAACCCCTTTTAATATACAAAATTATTTTATTTTACTTATCGAAGCTATGTAGGTATCTATTAGATTTCTAAAAATAATTGTTTAAAATGTTATAGATAAGTATTTATTTTTACTTAATGTTTATTCTTACATTTGTTATTTAGCCATAGGCATGAAGTTTTTAAATTTCTTTTCGTAGCTTCGAATTTAACAGAATATAACAGGATTTTCTAGTTTTCACTAATTTAGTATAGATTTATAATTAATACTTAATTATGTTCTTTTTATGAAATCTTATACGATTTGCTAATACAATTTTTGCAAAATGTTGTAGTTTTTAGTTTATAATGAAAAAAAAAATTTGTTTCAGTATATTTTTTCCAAATGAGTTTGTTACGATAATGTTACTAGTTAAGGTTAGTTAGTTTGAACAAGCAACACACCTCACATATTAATGAAGTGTTGTTATACCGTATTTATAATCTACAATATTTCTATAAGGTATTAATTTTCAGGTCTCGAGCTTTACAGCGATGTTCGTAGCATACACCACAGCGAGGCGCGCCCGCGCATTGCGCTAAACGAATATGACGTCCGCTTTACTTTATAATAGATTTGGGCGATTCAACGATATGACAGAATAAAATACTAATGAAATATTCGAATTATTGATATAAGCACATTTGATACTAATAATCAGCAAAATATTAAAATAAATAAGTATTATTACTTAGTATTTTCAAATCACCAACGTCAATTGTTTTTCAGTTGTACACATTTGACTTTGATATCATGGCTTTTTTGTTAGCCTTATGCTGTTTCCCGCAGATGACAGGATAGGCAGAGATAACTTGAGAATCTAGTGTTAAGACGCCGAATTTTAGGCAGTACGTGCTCAATGGCGTACCTCAACACCTCGTTTTGTCTTCTTACCACAGCAAAAAAATAAAAATATTAAATATTTCGTTTGACAATATTAAATGCTTAATTTCCTCGAATGGGGATCGAACCCATGACCAACTGTTTTACAGCCACAAGCTTGTGCCCCTGCATCGCGACAGGCCTGAGCCAAGAACTTACTGTAGTGAATATAAATAAATGAATGTATATATATAATTATATTATATATAAGTGTATATTAATAATGACTTGATGATTGAAGGCTGTGGTATAAAGTATACTGTCAGTATCGAATGATTCATTAGTGTTATAAGCAATCGCCTACAGTGTTAACATCCCACTGAGTCCCGATATGATGCTGTGTTCAGAGTAAACTAAACGTACCTATTTTAATAATTATACCCTATTGGAAATCGATTATTCTTTGATCCAAAGGCCATTTCCTAAAAGTTATTTAACGTGAAATGTTCTCGAGATATTCTAATTCGATAACAAAAGGTAATTAGTAACATAAAGTTGTTATTTGGCCAGTATGTAAAATGCCTTACCTTCGGCTTTGTTAAAATTCTATACAAACAAGATCAATGAACTCTTGAATTAGGGTCGCAACAATGTGATTGAAAATACATCGAAACTTTCGTAATGAAAAAAGCTGCTAAAAGAATCCATAGCTTTTAAATTGTAAGACGAAATCAAAAAGTACTTGCATTTGTATACAACATGTGTGACGACCACAGCAGCTGCATAGGAGTCAGATAGGGAAAATTCGCTACGAGGTGATATTATGGATAAAGTGATGCGCTGAGCTAAGCTGGCTACTTAGCCCGGTGGTACATCGCGGAAAATACAAATTTAGTGGAGGGAAGTTTATTTTGAACTGGGTGGTCTATACTCTATTTTACTTACGTTGAAACACAAAACTTACATATTCCTGATATGTATTTGAATTGAAATAAGTTGTCTAATGTTCTGAATGTAATTTTAAGAAAATCCATTTTCCATAAACAGTGTCTTAAAATTAAATTCGCTCTATTTTTACCTCTCCAAACATCGTGGAGCTGATTATTATACAGTTAATTTGGTATAAGTGTTCATTGTACATATGTGTATTATGCTTAGAAATCCACCATACCATACACGCTGTAAACTTGTTACTTTATGGACCATACAAATAAAAGATAATTACTTATAATTTCCGAACATTGTGAATTATAGTCAGCAATATATACATATTAGAATATGATTTATTATTATATAAACTTAATTCTGTATTAGTTATTGTCACTATGAATGCTGTTACCTGGTTATTGGGCAATTTGATATTGACAACTCAACTCAACTCAGGATGGACTGAACTCATTGGATGTTGAGTGGCGGAACGCAACGCCGCGTCATAGCGAAGAAATGAAAACAAATATTTAAGTTATAAATATTTAATATTTTCGTTTCTTCGCTCTTGTCTGATATTGATTAATAAAGTTATATTTGGAAGATTAATGATGTGAAACGCATTGACTTGATATACCTCTTTTGCCTCGTCTATTGTCATCACCTTCTTCATGCATAATCTAGGGGGATTCTCATGCTTTTTCTGATTAGACCTTCTCTTGTTTTCGCAGGTCAACCGAAGTCTCCTTCTATCTGTCTTACCACTCACATTTCTTTATTTTTTTTGGTATGACGTGCCCGAACCACCTGAGCACGTTCTTCTTCATTCTCACCGTGACGTTACCGTTGACCGCTAGTATCCTACCTCCGCATAACCTACGAGGAGATCGTATCTCCACAGCACCACTTTTCGCTGCATTATTTTGAGTGACAAATGTGGCGCTGACATTCCGCTATACACCTTTCTACATCCGTTTAGTATCTTCCGTCTCTACTAAAGATACTTTCTAGATATATTTATTAAAGATTATATTCTAACCTAAAGTAATTTAAAATAAAAATCTTATTCCAAAATTTTTATATATTCCAATCAAAATAGTGTTAACTGAACATGAATACATAAAATAGGTTATTTTTTATTTTAACATGTTAACCTGAACAGCGTGCTTGCAGATTACTCGGAATAGATCACAAAGTTGCTATTAATTTACGATTTTTAGTATAACATAGTAGCAACCCTAGTCCTCTTTTATTTTAAATAAGAACTCAAATTGACTTATAAATTAAGATTAGCCTGACGTAATATAAAAACAATATGTTATTTCTTTTTACTCCAAAAAATGGTTAAAATTGTGTAATGCCCCGACAATATTATTATTTGAATAGTTATAATCAAATGGTCCATAACATACATAAAGAAAGCTTGGAACTTTGAGTATATTTTATTATAATTACATTTAAAACTGCACATTACTTATTTTAATTTTATAAATCTATATAATATGTGAGTGTACTCACAGATTCTAAATTACTTTATACTATAAAGATTTTTAAGAAAAAAAAAAATATTTAAAAGTTGAAAATTAAGCCGAATTGAATGACACTCTTTATAGGTACGATATTAGATAAATTACAAACTGACGGTTGTTTATTGCGTCTGGCTGGGTCAGACAAATGCTGGTCAGGTGTTAATGCTGTGCTCTTATAAATGTTATTCCTAATATAACACCTTTCTCTCTTTACTACTAGCGCTAAGCTTTTCTCTTCTAACTATATTCTGAGGCACAAGCAAAATGTAGCCTTTTTAAATTATATATCCTCTAAATATTGTATTTAGCAATGTTATTTTAAGTAACAATATTTTTATACATTGTTGCACAAAATTATTATGTATAAAATATTATAATGATAATTATTGAGCGGAGCGAGGCTACAAAATGTTCTACCACAATTTTCAAATCAGTGATTTTCACGACAAAATCATATATAAACATAATACAAAAAGGAGAGCAGGGTTCAAAGTGCCGAGGGTGAGTTGTACCGATGAATAAATATAACGAAAACAATTAGCAAAAAAATTTGGTCATATTATATCGCGTAAAATTTAAGTTCGGCTCACACAAAGGTCAATTTCTTTTCAATTATATTGAATATCATCATCATAATCTGCTTACATACACATATTATGACTGCTCGTAACTCCAATTTATATAGGTTTTTATTGATTTCCCTGATATTTGATGATCAGAACCTGACGGGATGGCCACTGGGCTGGGTTTGAAATAAAATTAGAATCTGATTAAAAATCACGGATATAGGACATAGAAACTTTTAAAAGTTAGTTAAAAATTTTTGATTTGAATCTGGAATCCTAGTGTTAAGACCTCTCTTTTTCCTTAAGGAAAGTTTCATTCGCCGAAATTGAGGCATTGTGTGTTGAGTACTGGAACTTAACACCGCATGTTATAAATATATTATTATAAAATGAATATCTTCGAAATCCTAAGTTTAAATTATGTTCTGTTTTTTTTTACGGCATACCTGACCGCGGTCGCGACAAGACTTGCCCCGGAATGTTATTGTGCTTTTCATAAAAAAATATGTATTATTTAAAAACTGTTAAAGTTAAATAAATTTGCAGATTCGTATACCATATTTATTTTGACATTAGTCGAACCGTAATTTCTAGATAGGATTTATCGTTATTCCCTACTCGCTACTACAACTACAGTTATTCCCTACTCGCTTCGCTCAATATGCAAGAACCCTCCGACGTTTCCGCGAAGGGAACATTGATGGTGCTCGCGATCTTAGCTATTTTCAACATTTTAAATAGGTTGTGCTAATTTCAAAGAACCAATTACATCGACGATTTGTACCTATATATTACCTAGTCTCTGCTCAAAAGGTAAAATGTAGTTAATTTCTCTTTATGTAATCCTAAGATTACGCACTTTTTTAATAAATACTTAACTAGAAATCTTCTACATCTCTTAGCAATTAACAAATAAGTTGTGAATTTTTGCATATCTTTTCTCTCTTTAGGGCTTAGCCATATAGACATTGTGATTTAGATGCCTTTAGCGCGGTGGCGGCGTAGTGTAACTAGCAATATTTCATTTTATGAAACAGCCACTGTAGCTTCTTTACAGCAAGACTAACTATGTATGTTTGTATATATTACATCTTAATAACAATTAAAAGTATGCAAAATTAATTGATATTGGTTTTAAATTTTAAGTAAGTAATATGTCTAATAATATTAAGTAGGTACGTTTGTATTGTAGACCTACCTACATATATTTTATTTATTTTTTTAATTTGTATTATTCTTCACATAAAATTATTTTCACGTACAGTACTATCAGAAGCGACAATATTTTGGTATATATTTAAAGAGCACTATTTTTGTCCTTTTATAGATTATACATTCTAGTACCAGCTATAAGGCCGGGGTTGTTACATATTTTGTTTCTGTTAAGCCATAGCCATAGTTGATACATTATAGATATTAAAAATAAGTTCTTACAAAATTTAAAATCTAAGTCAGAATAATTAAAAAAATAAAACGATGAAGTATGTGGTGGCTAATTTAGCTTCGTTTACGACATGGAAGCAATAAAAAGTACCTATTCAGAAGAAAATAATAAATTTTACCTGTATATATTTTTAATAAAACATTTTAATATTATGTCTGTTTTATTCTACCTGTATATTCCTCTATCTGACTCTACATCGATAAAGTTTATCTTAATAAAGTAAAGTAAGACGCTACTTCTTCAGTACTTTACGAAAGAAAATGTTACAATAACACTACCTTTAAAAAATAAAGAAAATCATTTTGAGGAACACGGGCCGCTTAAGAAATAATCTCCCGTAGCTATTGAAAAATATCACTTAAATATTTTAACAGTATAATAAAGTTTATCTTATTAATACAGAAATTAAAAAAACAAAAGAATTCAAAACATTTATAGGTACTCTTTTGTAACAAAAGTAACATTGGCTCCCATTGCCCAAAAGTATGGGGTAATTAAAACCAGAATTAGAAGTAAGGAGTATAACTAGAACAAAAATGTATAACAAAAATTAGGTATATACCTGTAATATATTTAGTGTGGGCTTATAATTTGTGCGTGGTACTTAATTATATTATCTTTTTAGAACATGCGAAATCAGTTTTATAATTGAAAAAAAAAATATTACTTATTTTCTGGTACCAAAATCACAAGCAATTTTTGACAGAATCACTTCCTTAACATTGAGCGTGTGCCCACTTACCACACGACTTGCATGTATACCACATTTCGTTCGATTTTCTAGGTTCACGGTTCACAACATATCATATAGGTACATGTTGATGATCTCTTTAACCTAACCACTACTATTATCATTGCAGATATTCCGAATATTGGATGATTCATCTAATGAGGTGGTATCGTCTTTTAAAAGGTTTTTTATATTTTTCTTATCTGTATCGAATGTGTACACTTCTACAGCGTCACCGGACGCCTCGACTTGGGGAGGCAGAGCTAAAAGAGCTCTCACCTTAACTTGGTTACCGTGTAAGATACCAACTATAGAGAGCACGGTGTCGCAAGGGCGTCCTGTGAGACTCAGACCGCGATTTACGTACACCGTTTGTAGTGGGGGACTTTACTTCGCTCAGTCCGAGGTAGGCCTATTGGATAGGACTCTTGATGCCCTTTTGGAATTTTTAATTGCGGGCTCCTCTCGATCCTAGCGGCGGGAACGGTGTGTGTGTGTGTGCGACACGGTGTGTGTGTGTGCGATGGTGTGTAGCCCTACCTACATATTTAGCTTCATCGCTTTAGTGATGAGATCAGCATCATCAATAAATTAAGCATTTATATTTTCTTTGTTAGTATTTTGGTATTTTGTTTAGTTGTTTCTTTTATGAGATGTTTAGCTTTGTTTTTTTTCTAGTACAGATTTATTTGGAGTAGAAGTGATTATATGTAAATGACGTTTATGTGTTCGAACTAAGACCTCTCGAGCAATTGACGGTTCAGAAGATAAACATTTCAGTACAGTATTTAAGCTTGATTCAGAAGAGACAGATGGAACATCGTTTTGGACACATCCGTCATTGATTTTTATACTTTGATTTTTAACCAATTAAATCTAAATGACAGAAGACAGATTTGAAGTGCTCTGATTAGGTTAATTTATCGTCAGTATGTCAGTCGACGCAGTCCTCTTCACTGAATGTATTTGTATTAAATGGGTTTTTACCAGTTGCGTTAAAACCACGTTGCTGTATGTATGCATTTTAAACAAAGTACTGGAATTAAGATTCAAATTAAATTCACGATTGTATGGGTTTCTTTAGGGGGTTAAAATGTCACGTTTAGGGAAGCAAACAAGGATTGTGGTGATATTGAGATGTAGTATATGATGTATATCCTCACATATTTTTAAAAATGTCTTGAAATGCTGTAAACATTTTAAAATAAAAGATTTTCATTAGTCTATTTATTATTATCTATTTTTTGAAGTCATAAATTACGCCTGGAGAATCCTCTTTCTATAAAAGAGAAGAATGACTCTCTGATCTCTGATCTGTCTCGGATATTTTAAAGTGACCGCAAAATGAGCGGAAAGTGAAAGACAAAAACGGAAGTGTCCTAATGGTAACGCTGTTCCTAACATTAGGGTCGTCTATACATCGCGTGAGATTCGAAAAGCGGGGAGGGCGTTCGACGAAATTAACGAAATATCACAAGGACGTAGGGTATGTGCAGTAAGATATCACGTGTACCTACATATTAGTTATTAATAAGCTTAAACCTCACCGCGTATCACCAACGGGGGAGGGGGAGTTAAAAAAATTTTAAAAAAACATTACGTAATTAATAGGCAGTCCCTTAGATTTCTAAGTTCCCTTTATTTACCCTGCCATGTACTATTGTTCACAGCGTGAAGTTGAAAAAAAAAGAACATAAAATTTACACCATCCAAGCTCACGATTCACGTATCAGTAAACTATGGTCCAATGCAGATTCATTCCTTCCAAAAAAAGTCACAATTCTTAAACATTAAAATCTAACAACCCGCTATTCGATTGATAACTGATTTTTTTCAAGTTTTTTAAAATTTTTTACTAATTTTATAATCAATATTAACATTCTTTTTTTTCAGTTTTAAGTTATATCCCACTGGCAGACATAGCAAAGTAGGCATAAGGAACTTAGAAAGCTAGTATAAAGTCACTCCGCTCCGTTTCCTTTCCCACTTTCCACCGAATTTGAGGCATTGCATGTTGACTAATGGCTAAAATAATTTAAATATGTAAATGTTTTATTAAAACAAAAATTTCCTTATGTACAGAACCAAGGTAATATGAGTTGCAAATTTTGTAATGATCGTAGTGAGTATGAAGTAAAACAACATTTTATTTCAATGTTATTATGTATTTATAATCTTAAAAACTGGAGCTAAAACATTTCAATTTATATATCTAACATTAATTTATTTATATCCTCTTTTAACAATGTTCTGGTCTATTTCTTTTTTTTACTATTTTGTTATAAAAATAATTTTATTTAAAATTTGAAAATAACCAAAATAATCTCCTAATTTCTTAAATCTTTTGGATTTTATTCAAAAAGCTACATTAATTGTCGAATAAGCTCCCTTATGGTGTTACAGTCAAGGGTGTTAATTGACAATTATACAATGCCATTAAAGGACCTACAGTAGGTATAAATGCTCTACATATGTTTTCTACGTCAACTTAATTTCTATACATAACACAAAACAATAGTAACACTACAAAAGCAACATATTTCCCGTAATAAACAACAAATAAAAACTATTTACATATTAGTATTTTCTTTAGATAAAACATTTTTTACTTTAAAATATACATAGGTACATTAGATACTTATTTTAATTGCATTAATAATATAAGTATAGTGATCCATAGAAAATAAAGGCGTACAAATTCATTAAAAACCATGCCTCAATTCGCACGCTTCTCGTAAGAAAATATTTAAAAAGAAATACGTAATTATAATTATTCTTTGGTATCTTTATAACAATGACTCTAACATAAATGTATTAAGAAGTGTTAAGGGATTTTATTTCATGCACATTCACTTTCACTTATCTATTTTACGCCACAAAAAATATATTTAAATATTTAAAAATATATCTTACGAAAATATTAATCAGCTCAAAACTTATTGTTATTTATTTGTTTCTCGTAATTAATAGAAAACAGATGATTTAAGTTGGTTACTAAATACATATTATAAATCTATTTAAATTTATTGAAGTGCATACAATTTTTATTGGACGGCGAAGCAATGCAGTTTTGATATTAAAGCAGGCCTCATGTCGAGACAAATATCATAAATTGGCTATCTATAAAATTTAAATGCAGAAATGGTCCTATAAATTTATCGAAGTTCTATTAAATATGTACAAAACTTTTTGCTTCACTAAGTGTGCTTCAAAGTTGCACTTTAACTGCGTCTATTTTATTGTAAGTGGGAAATGCACAGCGACGACCCTCGTACCTGATTACTACGTTGTAATATTCTATCTACAGTTTTAAAATATTAAATTACATGATTTCCAATTTAAGGCAGTGGCTATTGTTACACAGATTACTTTAAGCAAAAGGTATAAATTCTATTTTCCGACAGATTTTTTACAAAAATTAAAAAAAAATCGTTTTTCTTATTAACAATAAGTAAATTGATATTATATAATAATTGTATTAACTCACTTAAATAACATTTGTCAGTTATTAAAATCATACAAATTAACCGACTCAGCAATAGTCATAATATTAAATTATCACTTATATTTAAATACGTCCATTAAAAGATACATTTAATATTTCATCATTGTAAATACGCTATGAAACTATATTATCAAACTATTTATATGATCAAGTGCAAGACAAAAAAGAGAAACATTTTTTCTTCACTTACGACTATCTAATTATGTATCTGTATACAGCTTTTTAGTTTAGGTGACATACTTTAGTTGCTGCTTATTTTGCCTTATAACTACTATACAATATAAATTAGATATATCCATAGCGCGCCGTAGTCGTCGTACTAGTGTCAATTATTGTATTTTCGAAAATCTTGTCTGGCTTACCGGTATCATAACTTTTTGTAGATCCAGGTTTTTGGTTTGAATAGTAACGCCTTAAATGTGACCGTCAATTGTCAGCTTTTTCTATAATGTTAATTATAATGGCATAGATATCAAAATTATTTTTTTTTTTTATTTATTTCATCATAATAATAAAAACGTTATTCAGTACAGAGAAGACAGTTGGGAATGTTATTCTTACACCAAAAAATAAATGTTGTTGGTACAACTGTAACAACATATTGGCGCCAAAATGTGATGTCATTTGACAAGTGGATAAAGCTGCTGCTAGCTAATAAAGTTAATTTATTCATTGAAATTCGTCGTCAGAGCTGAGAAGTGTTGTTTTTTCATGGTAATTAGTAGCATGGCTAATTGTAGCCACTCGTTGCGGCGGCGGTCGAGGGGCCAGAGCAGCTCCTTCCTCCGAGCCACGGTTGCCAATGCCCGCACCACGCATCACTATAGTATAAAATATTTGTAAATACCATTGACATATATTTTGAACGTCAAACGTGTGTGCATAATAATAGTAATGATAATGATTTAAATTAATGATAAATATACAAAATATGTATGTGTATTTATGTAGATTCGCTCGAAGGTACAATGTAAAATTAAAATAGTGCTGCATTTGTGTTTAAATTTCATAAATAGCTGTGAATGTGTGCATATATTGTCATAAAAAAGTATTCAAGAAAAATAAAAAATCTTAAGCTTAGTGTTAATATTTTTTTAAAAAAAATTATATTATTTGAACTTAATACAAATTATTAACTTTGGTAATATGGCATATGTTTAAAATAATTTATTCTATATAATACATTTTGTATATTGAGAAATTTAAATAAAATAATAGAATGTTTGATCAAACAACTAAAATTGATTATTAATTAAAGCATTACTATTAAAATTAAAATAGATTTTTAAAAGATATAAAAAGTAATGATGAAACTTTAATAAGGCTAATCTAAACTAAATAGTGAGTATACACATATGTAATGGAAATTTCTCACAAGGAACAGTAAAAACAATACTGTTTTGTGCAGGGCTTTGAAATTTCGAGACATCTCACTTCAAAATACAAATGCAATGTTGTTTCTCCACTCAAATCCAATGACATAAGTATTTGCCGGAAATATAGAAAAGAAGATATAGAAAATAGAGAAAGGAAGTCTTCGTAGTGTCTCAATATTGCTGTTTTAATTTAATAATTCCTAAGTAATATTGTAAAATATGTAAACAACTACGAGACAAGGACATTGGATAGTTCAAAATATGACATTCCTGAGACGTCATTATTGAATTACAACAACAAAGTTTAAGGGCAGGTACAGGCAGCTAAAATACACCAATTTGAACTAATTAAGGGAAAATTAATATCATCACATAATTAAAAAGGGATATAGTACAAATTCAACATAATATGCGCAAAGCTAATTTTAGATTGTACCTACGATTCATAATTTTACCTTCTCTATAAGTCAATTTAAACTAAAACGCAACATTTACGATTTATTATTATTAATTGTAATTTTGTCCAATCTGCAAATAACACCCACTTTCATGCATATTTTTATTTATATATTTTTATAAACTAAGGTAATGATTTTGTTCTATCACAATTTTAGCGTTAGTAAAACACACAAAGCAACATGCAGGCAACCAAAAAAAAACAGCTTTCACAACATCTAATTTACTCACCTTCTTCAGTGAAGTTTCCTAAAATTCAATATTAACATTTAAAATAAAATCTACATTATTAGGTAGAAACGTTTATTAATGAGACGCCAAATACAAATATATTTCATTATTATATTCTACAGATGTTATTAAATGTGAACTGTTACTTAAATCTAAACAATATCATATAACATGTTAAAGCAATCTCGAAAACGTTCATAAAATGTATGAAAAATCTTAAACTTTTTAAATTCATAAAACAGAACATTTACAAGGCATATAGATACAAAAGCTTAATAAAATATTCACAAGTTTAGAGAAAAGTTTGCCTGGCTTGTATTTTTTTTTCTTTTTTTATATATATTTAGAGTCTTTGGTCAGGCACAACTGAAATCTATCTTTTTTTACTTACCTGTTTCGTTATCAAAGTTATAAAAAAAACTATAATTTAAAAAAAAAGTATTTAAAAATCGCTTTAATGTTTTGAAATAAATCTAGGTCTCTCTATTGAATTTCATCCTCTGATCAAGGGATAACAAATATAATAAAAAAAAAACGAAAAAATCACAGAAAAAAAGAACATTTACACGCTAACACAATAATAATATATAGTAAGCTTTAAGTACAAATTAAAAGGTACGACTGAATAAAAAAAATGGCAATGAGTAGTCCGAACTTATTGACTTACCTACTTATATTTAACATGAATCAATGAATAATTTGAAATAATCTATACTTTATGTGTCAAATGTTAAAGCTAGGTCTCACATATAACATATATTTATTTTAGCTACTGGTTTAATTCATATATAGACAGTATTATATCATGTTCCAACAAAAGTCAGTCCACTCCCCAGGGACCCTAGGTTAGAGCTGAGAGAAAAAATAATTCGATAATCCGAATGGGAATCGATCCAGCTCCACTTTAGGCGCCGTGCCGCTGCGTCACCACCTCATATATAATTATTTAAATTTATGTGTCAATTAATTAAAGTCAGACCTCACTTATAAAATATATTTTAAGAATATTTATAAACATTAGATATTATGTACATGCGAGACCCAATGTAACGTATCGGACTAGCCAAACGCCTCAACAATATAAAAGAAAAATGTAATTACAACTAAAATAAAAACTTATTTAAGGGACCTCTACCGAGCACCGAAATCACTTCTAAAATGCAAGTGTGATAAAGATATTTTTTTTTCTTTTTACAATAATTGTTTTTAACATATATTTTAAACTTTTTAAAGGTCACTTGTTTATATTTTTTGCAATGCCTTTATATATTGCAATATGTGCATATAAATAAAAAAATATATACTTATTCCATGATGATATATTAAGGTCATCACAATGAATGTTAATTAATGTGTTTCCATGCTCAGTATGAAACATAACATGTCAATACAAACATTTTTTTATTATTTATATTTTTTTGGTGATGTAATGACATGTTACATTATTATGTATGGGGGATTAAATTATTTATGTATACAATGAACAGACAGACAGCAATGCACTTCATGCAGAGCACAGCTATGGCAGAGCTTATAGTTTCTCATAAGGCAGGTGAGAAGTGACATCTGAAAGAAAATAAAACCAAAAAACATAACAACACCTGTCACTAATCAAGAACATATCTCAAAATATAATTTAAATAATGTAATAAAATTAATCTACCTATAAAAAATAGCTATTCTCCATTCAATTATATAAATATTCTACTTAGCTAATGGACGCGAATCTAATAGATAGTCTCAATGCATTCGTTACATGAACAATATGTAATTAGGCGACAAGCCATACAAATTGTAAGATTTTCATTCATCCATTGTATAATCATCAGACATATGTGGATATACCAGTTATTATAATGTGCTATTACATTATCTCTATGAGTGAACTGTAATATTTGTAATAAAATGGCTAATTGCCATTGAAATGGTTAAATAATTGGTTTTATGATAAAGTAAAAATATTAAGATCAACTTTTTAAGTATATATTTCTATTATTTTAATTCTTTATGATTTTTTTAATAAATTCAATAATAGCAATATAAAAAAAACATTTTTACATATAAATCCGGCTTATCCACATTTTTCTGACACTGTTGTAATGATATACGGTCGACGAGTCACGACCACCCTGAAATTAGTCACAAATACCTTGCGCAAATTTGAAATTAGAACTTCTCTTATTTTTGTTTATTTACATCCCGAGTGAACAACGCACAAACGTTCGGCCTGCAAAAGCCTAACTTCAGAGCGGTACGGGCGTCTAGTATACGACAAATGCAAACAATAGTGAGCAGGCAGCTATCATGCACTGTGGCGTGGTAAGCCGTGGCGTGGTACTCACCGGAGCTGTACTGCGTGTACTGCTGGTACTGGGGGTGGAAGTTGTGGAACGCGTCCGTCATTATGTCTTTTGGGTTCATTGTCTCCTGAAATTAATTGTTTTACATATTTTTTTACAACTAGCAACTCGAACGGTACATTATATTATATCAAAATCAAACATAATCTCTACATTAATAATGTAGCCTATGTGTTATTCACATGTTATATTATTGTTAAAGTTTTATCTACATCCGTTCAGTTTTTACGAGAAACATCCGTCCTCAGAAATATTCCCATTTATAATATTAGTAGGGTAAAATTTTCACGAATTACAGTCACATGACTGTAAGCGTGGGTTCGATTCCCACTCGAGGATTGAAATATTAAATATTTTCAAACTAAACATTTAATATTGTAATGTCTTATCTCTGGTATTAAGACAAAGCGCGGCATTGAATTCCGCCACTCAACATACAATGCCTGAAATTCCGCGGAAACTACGCAACAGAACGGAGTGTCTGACACTAGGTTTCCAAGGTCCCTTTATTTTAACCAACTGTACGAGTAATTATTTCAGAAAAGGACTTAGAATTCTACTAATAATCTTAAATTCAATCAACAGCAATGGTTTGAAAATTGAACGTCATCTTCTTTTCTGTGTGCGATACAAAGTGTGCGCGCTCAATTTTCGATAGATTGCTTATAAAGTGACGGAATTAAATGCGACGCTATATATTGTTATCACAACAAGGCAATAAAAATATCATTCTCGCCAAAACGTATCGTACCCACAACCATCACGTCTACAACAGACGCGGTGCAACTGCACCTCCACTGCCTAGAAATTTTATGATTGTACCTGATATTGATACAATGTAAAGTAAAAAGAAAAAAATCATATACAAAATGCTCATCTCTTTTCACTTTTTAGGTTCATTATACTAAACCCGACGTATGCTAATACTTTGCAGTCACCTGTGCCTACGGGTAACAATATGTACATATGAAATGGATCAAATTAAAGATTTTAATTAAAAATCTCCATACAATATACAAAAAAATAACGATATTTTAATTAGAATAAGATATAACCTTGAGGCTGGAGGAGATGGACTGCATAGTAACAGAGCGGTGCGGGTCGCGGTGCGCGTGCGCGTACACGGCCGCGGGGAACGCATAACGCAGTGCAATGGCGGCTGCCAACATCTCGATGCATATCAGGAAGTTCTGGTAGCCCGCCGACACAGTACCAGCAGTTGTGGGTATACCGTTCGAATCCACTATCGGGGATATCACGTCGGCTTTCTCTAGGATCGCGAGAGCCACACCTGTTGAAATAAAACAAAATTAGGGGTCTCAGGAAAATAATAATAACATATTTTTTTATGGACTGAGTATAACATAAGGGCGCCGTTAAGTGTCGCCAGACAACTCGTGATTTCTCAATAGCGAGGAATTTATAAATATCGTTAAGACCAATATTGTTTATATATGTAAATAACTGGGTTTTATATAATTTGTCAGCCAAATCATTTAAGAATCTTACAATCATTTAATAAATAACTTGTTATCTCTTCTAGAATATTAATGGTATTTACGCATGAAATGTTTTGTCTAACAGTTTCAAAAATACACAAATGTCTGGGGGGGAAACTGAAACCTAATGTTAAGATATCGATCTCATTAAGGCACTTGCAATCCCTAATTTCCGTTTAATTAAGAGTTGGTCTATTTGGTTTTATCAAGTAATTCTATTTTTTTATTATGTTTAACTAAGCTTTATTTTATTATTATAAATGTTTTCATACTAATAAGTCATATAAAATAGAAGCATCTATAAAAAAAGATAAAACAATATGTTATACCTTGCCAGAAAGACAAAAAGATAACCGACTTTACTGTGAAGAACTTAAGCACCGGATCGAAAGGCTTGAGCATTTCACGAGTCGCGCCGAGGAACAAGAAGAGACCGTAGAGGGCTAAACTGACGGAGAAATTGTACACTATCGTTATGTAGATGTAACCGCCGTCAGGGCTCCAGTCGCCGTCATGGTAGTGACCCGCCGCCTGTAAACAACAAAATCACCTACAATTAACACTTATTTAAATCTATATATGCATATAAAAAAATTTCGAAAAGCACTTTCAAAAATTAAAATATATATATATATATATATATATATATATATATATATATATATATATATATATATATATATATATATATATATGTATATATATATATATATATATATATATATATATATATATATATATATATATATATATATATATATATATATATATATATATATATATATATATATATATATTTGAGGTAAGTATAGTGTAAAAAGATGCATGAGAAGTTTTTAAACTTCTTAAACTATGCAACTATATTTATTTTGTAGTATAACAAACAATTTAAAATGTTAACCAAAGTTAAAAAATATTTAACTATTACTTATTTCTTTTTTCACATTGTTGCATGATTATTGCTACTTGATAAGTATGCAAAATTTCATAATAATAAAACGTTTCAAAGCGAAAAACGCGTTCAAGGTTTCCGTTTCAAGCATATACATAAATATATATGTACGTACATACGACCAAAGCGATTATTCGCAATATACCTTATAGTATATTTCAATTTAAATTCCCTATGTTTGGTAAATATAACGTATTACAGACGCAGTGCTTGCGTTATGAAATTAGGAAAGACCACATCAGCAAAATAATGCTCCCGCTGAGTTTCTTTCGCCGGTTCTTCTCAGGTCTGAGGCAGCAACTTTAGTGAACTAGTGGTAAATTGTTTGACGTTCAAAAAATGAATCTTGTAACTTCTTATTTTGAATAAAATATCTGAATTTGAATGAGATTTTTTTGTTACACGTCTATTATGAATGGGATTTCATCAACTCTAATAAACGACTTAACTATACGGATCAAATCCAAGATATTGTATTAAAAATATGACATCAAATTTGTTGACATGTATAATTGAAAGTCAGGAATATTTAATTCGATGTTTAAAGAACCCGCTAAACTATAGAAAAAAGCAATAGGAAGAATTTTTTTTTAACATATGAAAATCAATTTGCGAGCATTCAGTTTTTTTTTTCAGGTAGGAAGTCTGTAGGAATCAGTAGTACTACTTGAATAAACATTTTTTAAGCAAATGTAAATTAAATAAAAGAAATAAATTCTGTTTCTTTAATTGATGAAGTTCAATATTTTTTGTAATTTAGTTAAACGTTATACTTAAATGATTAGTAAATGATTAGAAAACAGAAAATAATACATTCTTGCTTTCATTTTCACGCACATGGCAGAGTAAACGGCATAGCAGTAACCTAGTGTTAAGACACTCCACTTCCATTCCCAACTTAATGAAATGTGAATTAACAACGTTAAAAAATGTCTATATACATATTTTTAATCAAAATCAATTTAGAAATAAAAAGGCGTGATTTGGATAATATGTTGTTATCGCGTATGCGTCATGCTTAAGCACGATTAAATATATGAATAGATATAATTAATGTTCACGTCTCGATAATAATGACCTGAGTTGTAACTTGTAAGTAACAGTAAAGTCACTTTTTAATTAAGTTATATGAGCATCCCTGTATTAGGTCATGCGCATGTAGCAAGGAATCGTATTAAGTGAGGTAATCTCTACTTATGATGCAATCGTTTCAGTTTGGCTTATTTATGTAACCGGATGTCAAACGATCCAAAGTATCCGTTGCTCGCATTAGTCAATGATATGATTGCATAATGAGAAATAATTAAAATTAAATTAAAAAGAAAATTAGATAAATTGAACACTATAACTAACGAGGCAAATTTACTTTAACCAGATTTCATTATTATAAAAAAAAATACTATCTACGTATATCTGCTATCGTAATAACACTACTCTGTTTATTAACTATCGGAATTTGAACTGCAAATAACTAATTATAAATTTGTATATATAGTCCAACTGGACAGATTAAGAAGCAATAACACAACAGTTCTTACAGTGGTTACTCATTTACACACTCACTCAGCTTCTCGCTGTATCTTATCCCGCACATGCCTACCTTAGGCAGAGGGAACTTGGGAACCTAGTGTTAGAGACACTCCGTTCCGCTTCCGTTCAGCCGAATTTGCGGCATTACGTCTTGAGTGGCGGAAGTCAACGCCGCGATTTGCCTTGTTCCAGAGCGAAGAAATGAAATCATTAAATATTTAAATTAAAAATATTCAATATTTCCTCGAGTGGGGATCGAACCCACAACCTGTTGGTTACAGTCACACGCTTGAGCCGCCGCGCCACGACTACCTCTCGTTAAAATTAGGGCCCTACATCAGTATATAACGGTTTCATCAATACTTTTATATCCAGTATAGAGGTATAGACATACACACTCATATGTATAACAATAAAATATTTGAGACTATAATATAACTAAAGTACCCTATAAAGTGTAAACGTTCGTATTAAACACACACTCCTATGTATATGTATCGTATTATACACATTCCTATGTACAACAATAAAATATTTTAGATTATAATATAACCAAAGTATACCCTATAAAGTGTAAACGTTCGTATTAAAAGTAAACGTTACGAGGGAGAATCGATGCTCTAAAGAAATAAACAAAGCGCGCTTTGAATTTTGGATGATAATGAATACTTTACTGAAGGGAATACGCAAAGCCCGAGGGAGTGGAGAGCTTCTTTAATTATGAATCCTATTTCAAGATCGAATAATAACTTTGTAATTTTTTATGCTTCACGCAATATCCCTTATATAACACGGTAAACATATGGAACGTAAGTGTTGTCACATATCGTTCTTCATTTTCCGCCGAATTCCGAAGCCGATTACCTGTTGAATTTCAGAACTTATCGCTGTACTTAGTCTTATTACTAGTCAGCTTCACGCTGTATCCTGCACATGGCAGGGTAGGCAGAGGGAACTTGGGAACCTAGTATTAAGACACTCCGTTACATTCCGCACATTCCGCCGATTTGAGGCATTGTGTATTGAGTGGCGGAACTCAACCCCACGTTTTGTGTTGTAAAAACAACAATCATCTTATTACAAGAACGCATATCATTTCGCTCTAGTAATAGTTATTGTATACTTTGAAATAATTAATTTCCCTAAATGAAAAAAAAAAAACCCACAACCACCACGTTTAAAATTTACATGTCACTGCACCTCAATATATTATAGAAGCTTTACAAATTACTGTACAAAATATCTATTCCATAGAAGAGATCCTATAGAAGCTGAGTGAATTAACTATCTAATCTAATTAAAGAAGGCGCCAAACAGCAATTCATATTAGCTACGTAACTCAAAAGTAGATAGCTCTGTATAGGGTTATTTAATTATAAATACCACTTTTCAATATTCATCACAGAACATTCAAATACAACTAAACCCAAATGAAACTAAAGTAACTCTAAACTACATTAGGTAAAACTTGATACTTGTGTTTTATATTCTATTATTACGCATTTTTACGCGTTAAATACAATTGTGGATGCAACAGTTAATTGTTAAAACCAATTATTACGTAGGCGTTATATTCATGAACTAAAGTTATTATTCTGTATCAATAATGACTCAACGAACGGTAAATACGTATTACACAAACAATAGACTCATCTGTCTATGGATTAGTCTTACAGTTATAATAGGTAGATAAGAAATCTTTACATTCTTTGCAAATAATTTCCAAAGGCGGTGTTAATTTTTTATTGGGAGACGTTTGATATCGATAACAATAATAATAATAATTACACATTACAGTACAGATGACGAATCGTGGCCGCCCTAAGATAAGGAGAAAATAGTCAAACGAAAGAAAAATCCTAAAAATAAAACTGCGCAACCATCTCCAGCCAACTTCAAGGCGGCCACGACTCGTCGACCCTACTGTACGCTAAATACCTGCAAAAATATGATAATGAAGGCGCACACTGGCTTAATGAGACAAAACTGCAATGTTGCTTGTTTGCAGAATCTCAAAAATCCGATAGTGTACGTGGCCCCTGACAGGCAGCACGTCCCGTTGACGCAGGAGGCGCGCACCGGCCGTCCTCGCAATTCCGACATTATGTTCCCTTCCCCGCCCAAGTATTCGTAGCACAGCGACAGAAAGCTGTATATCACGAAGGCTGTTGAAAATGTAACATATGTTAATACGTATTTAAAAATCGTATAAAAAAAATAACGTAACGAGATTTGAACCCCGTCTCTCGGAATCCGGATTCCAAGAGGACCTGCGAAAAAAAAATCAGTAAAACGTGAAGGTAGTGTAGTGATAGTTCTACATAATATGTATTATTCCCTAGTTGGGTACTAGGTATGTACCTAATAACCTTTATATAGAATAAAGGTATGTAGTACCTACATAGGTACAAAGTACTATTCAGTAAAATTAGTCTTTGACGAAACATCAAGAATTGCATTAAAATAACACCACTCTTATTATTATTTAGTGTGACATTGGATTTTATAAGGTAATTTCAGATTAAGTATAATATCTAATGAAATACATACAAAACCTGTTTAAGCAGACTTGTTTCCAAGTTCGTTATTATGTTTATTGTTAAAAATAAATAGTGATGAATTCAAACACACATATCTGTGTATTTCACTGTTTTTTTGTCCTTTTTTTTACAAAGAAGGTAAAGCCCATATTTTTCATAATGCTCTTAGTGAAATGTATAGGAATGTTGAAATATTATTAAAGCTAATCAAAAAATAATAACTAATATCTGGTTTACCTTCATAGCAGTCCCTCACTGTGAAGAAGTAAACATAATAAGAATTTCCATTGAAAAACAGGAGCGAGATCCAACTGTAGCAGCCATAGATTGGTACGATAAACAATATGCGCACTATCCAACGCTGCTCCGAGGGATTGGTATACCAGCGGAGGTGCTGATAAATCTGCAATGTAAAAGCAAAGGTTTAAATCAAGCAATGTACATTTCAATTCATCATTTCTATCTCGATTGATAGCAATTGTAAACATAGACACACATATTGTTTTAAGTAATACAATAATATCTTTATTGAAGCCGTGTCTGAATATGAGCACATAAGCCTCTTGTTGCGTTATGGATTTTTTCAAATTAAAAAGTCCTTTGGATTGTGAAAGTAAAGATTTGGTATATAATTAACTAAATAATTATTATATTACACAAGGAAGTTTATAAAATAAGAATAAACTGTCGTAACTTTCATCTACAAATTACAAGTCAATGCAAATAGGCATTATTGTGTTGATTTTGCAAAAATTACGTTATATATTACTTATTATATTGAAAGATATTGATTTAACCCACACAACATAACTTGTAACATTATCACAGGTGCACCTAATACAATACGGAAAGCTATTCGATAACGTAGCATTCTAGCTATAATTGTGGCATATCAGGCAAACACTTTTAGATAGTACAAGTCTAGAACTCTGAAAATAAATCAATATAAGAATATAGCAATACTGGGGTGTTTTTTTAGTAAAACATGTGCGATGCGATGCGATCGTGCGTGTCCTTGGCTCGTTTCCTATACTATCATGTCCCTTACATTACATAAATACGGATGTATATTTTTCATATTAATAAAAATAAAATTTAACTTCACTAATTTAGTACGAACAACCGAAGCAAACGGATCACTTTCTGCACCGTGTTTTCGTCAAGGCTATGTCGACACTCAATCCTTGTGGTAAACTACATGTGGCAATAACGTCCACGATATATGGTATAATTATTTCCGTGAATATTTATAATTTAAAATTACATTCATAAATATTATTCATAATTTAATATTATATGAGTTGTAGAAACTAACATATAATGTAAATGTTTTAACATATGTATTTTTTTAATGATATTTTATTAAGAATCGTATACGTTGGCCATCCTGGTAGCATCTACCACTAACTACTTATTAGTAATCTAAGTAATTAATTACCAAGCATTCACATAATAGCTTCAGTTATTTTTTGCTATAAAGGTAAGAATGAATATTCTGATAATTGGAAGTTTCTGATAATAATTTTATATAAAATCATTCCTAAGTGACCCGTCAAAATATGATGTAGATGATTAATTATGATTCATATATGCGATACATAGTTTATTGTTTATTTTACTGTTTATATGAGACAAAATATTTAAACATCGACGCAAGTGACGTGAATCAAAATTTGGCCACAGTTATAGCGATAGGAAGACACCCTAGTCTTTAATATCCAAAATCTATTTCACATTTAGTGCCAAGATGGGATTTAAATATGGTTAATAAAACAAGTCAATATCAGCATAATTAAATACATAATTGTTATCTTTCTATTAACGGCCGTCATTAAATTAGATAAGTTGATAAGGAGCTAGGACGTATTTGTCTCATATAGTAATATCGGCTTGGTTTAATTTACGCAATAATTTATTCGTGGCTATGAACGACCTTCACTAGTTGCCAGTTTCGAAGTAGTTGTCGCGACAGCTGGCATTAAGGATATCATAGCAACAAGTGCAAAATATAAACATATGATCTAGAATGTTCTACATATATGATGAAATTACTTACTTTTGAAAAAATATATATAATATTTTTTTTGGTTAATTCACTATAGTACTACTTGTATAATTACAGTATATTACTTTAAACGAGTTTAAAAGCGTTAATATAAACATTGAGCGCATAGTTTTCTCTAGTGTATAAATTAAATATGGAAAGAAATCACCCGTGCATACTAGCGAGCATAGTAAAAACAATAATTGGACATACAGTTTTGTACTAAAAAAGTATAGAAAAAAGAAGAACCATTCAAAACTAATATGAATCATTATAGTATAATTTCGTAAATAATATTAAAATATATATTTATACCTATATACGAGTCAACTTTTATTTAAAATATATAAATGAGTTATGAACTAACACAACAAATGTGGCAGAATACATATATGTATAAGTATCTAACACAAAATCCTCATTATCGTCTTATCTAGTGAGATCACCATCTTTGGTAGAATCACTTTCACCAGCTATGGTGAAACTTTGCAACATTCAAGCCACTACGAGTGAGTTAAAGTATTTTAACAACATAATGTATCTGCTCGTTCAAAATGAATCTAATAAAACAAATAAAATTACAAATTTTGATTTATTTACTTGATAGTTAATGATTGATAAATTTAACATTATTAATTAGAAGAAAGCATAATATTAACATTTTATGAGACCAAGATACCTACTTCATTTTTAAACAGTAAAATTTTGACGCCAGATTTGTTCAAAGTGTAATTCAATCCTTTAAATTTTACGGAAATAATATCATCTAATACCTAACTAAAATAGTTTTAGTAATTATTTAACCTCCAACAGGATGTCTGGTAAATATCCATTTCATTTTTATTTAAAATCAAAACAAACAAATTGTCGAGCAACCACGGCCGGAACATTTTATAACTGTATAGGTAATAATAATATTTTATGCAACGTATTTCCTACATTGCGGTCCATTATCGCCTGTCTCCAAGATATGACCTTAATATACCGTTAGTAGGCTATTGTTAACAGTTTTAATATATCTAGTAAGTTACGATGTACACACAATAGCAATAGTAGTTCTTGATAATAAATACATTAATCTATGGGTCAAGATTACAATTTAAAGATATAAAATATTACATAAAGGTATAATCAATGGCATAAGAATTTTTTTAGCTTGAAGATATGTTAAGACACTGTTCTGTTCCCCACTACCCGCTGAATTTGATGTATAGCATGTTGTTGTTTGAGTGTTGGAACTCAAAGTCGCGGTTAATAGAGCGGAGAAATAAAAATATTAAATTTTTCATTTTCCCCGTAACCTACGCGTTTACAGTCGTAAACGTGACATGCTTGAAGTACATACGGCATAAGAGTTAAGTAAATACTAAATGCAATTAGATGTTAGTGTTATATTTTAAATGCGTAAATACTTAAATTAAAAGTGAATTTTGTTTAAATTACGACACTACAAATGCTTAATCCATATCTTGTTTACTCTTTTATTATTTTTTTCTACTATCATCAATATTAATTTTATTTCTATTTATATAAATGCGAAGTTTCAGCTGCTTTACGCTGAATCCTGCACATGGCAGAGTAGGCAAAAGGAACTTGGGAATGTAGTGTCAAGACACTCTGTTCCTATTTTCTGCCTTCCCCGTCTAACTTAAAGCAGTTTTTACAAATATCTGCTACTAAATTTCAGCAATTTTGACAAATTTATGCTACCCAATGATAATTGGGTATAATTATCATTCAGAAAGGGGATATGTAGTTTATTTATTCAGAAATATTCATGAAATTATTTTAATATTCTTAAAGATATCTATTTTGAAAGGCAAAAAATAGTATTTAAATACCTGTTGGCAAGTTATAAATAATGCTGTCCACACAAATATCCCAGCAATGACCTGCGCTGTGCGGGTCTCCAAAAACACAGACGTCAACATCTCGTGAGTTATATCCGAGATTGGTTGTGCTGTTACATTAATTGTATCAGTAGAACTCATCCTGGAAAGAAAATTTTAAATACATGCCTAGGCCTATTGAGAGATATAACATTATTAAGAAAAGAGGTATTCTATTGCCATAAAATCAGGTGCATTGCAGTTGTTTACAATTTTTAATGGCCTTTGATTGGTTTAACCTTGTATTCCTAGTATAGCAGAGTAGACAATGGGAACATACAAATTTTATCTTATTATATTCCATTCTTATTAGAATACATTTGTTTCATACTTTCAAAGCAAGAAAAATAAAATACAAGATATTTATTTTCCTGAGTAGGAATTGTACCTATAACCATTGTGTTTGTTACTGTGTGGTTGTTCACGTTCTTATGCTGCTTAAGTACAATGGCACCTGACTAACATTATCTATTCAAGACATTAATTTTGACAAATTCTCTATTAGTGCCCTGTTACACTCTTCACCCTACTTAATTTTATCTTTTTAAATCTATTAAGGGCACTTTTACATAAAATATGATATAAATTTTTATTTATTTTAAATTTAGATAATGCAATAATTTAATAAATTTGTATACATTAATACTTTTGAATATCATCAGTGTTAATATGTTGATATAATCTTAACGAAAATTACTAGGAAAACAATTAGGAAACTACACTAATCAGTACTTGTAGCAAAAAAAATACTAAAAACTAATTTAATTGGATGTAGTATCTATATCTAATATATGAAAGATTTTTTTTTGGGATGATTGTTTTAAATAATATTGTATTTTTGGTATGAAAAACAATAAATAATAAATTATAGTACTCACAAGGGACAATTGATTTTATTTAAGTTAAAAATGTTCATGTAGGAATAGTATTTTATATTATAAAATTAGTATAAATATATGAATTCAAATTGTGCAAACACCATCAAAATTCACCTACTTAACAAATAGAACAATTCCACTACCATGTATCAATTATAATAATGGATATGGTGAAACATGTATGATGACTGTCTTATTCTAGGGTTTCTACAAATTCTTTAAAATGATGACTATATAATTTTAGAAACTCAAAAATATAACGGATGCATTAAATTGGAGGTCACAATAATAATATCATGACGTTTTCTTGTTTGTATGATTTTTAAGGTTGAGTGAAGGGAGTTGATAAGTTTGTACAGAGGATTAACTACGTGATTAATTGCACTTTCCAGAATAATGACATCAGCTTATAGCATCATTAAAAATTACCTTATTCCTGTAAGTAATTCTTCCACTTCGTTTTCCTTTTGTTTTACGTCAGATGTCAATCGTAATCAACACTGCACATATTGTCTGAAACTACTGAACACACGATTTCATCGATTTTGTTCACATCAAAGGCCACACAATTATTTAGTAAACATTAAACATAAACAATCACTTTAAAAACAAACAATATCAGGATTAAAATTGTTCAAGTATTTATTTTCATATCTTTTTGATTTTATTTTCTTTTCACTTTAGTCGTATAGTGGTGACGATTTGTTCACTATTGCCAATACAAAATACAGACTAAATATAAAGGATAAACAAATAATAAAAAAAATATTAACAGATTATGATATTTTGAGTAACAATAGACAATTTTGAATCATCTAGTTTAGATTTTATATGGTAGATTGTTATGTTAGTCACAAAATAAAATCGTTATAAAAGGATAAATTATTATCTCAATGTTATTTACATTACAAGTGCAATTTTTTTTCTTAGTCTTATAATTCTTTTTTACCACACACTAAGAAAATATATTTTAAGATCATGATTTAGCCAAAGTAAGAAAATATTATGTAAAATTAACAACAACTAATTATTTACTTAACCGGTTAATATTTAGAAATACGATAAATAATTGGCAACATTTTTAAATAATTTACTTATTGAGCGAACCATCGCTTTCGTAACAACAATCATCTGCCCATAGACAATCAACAAACTGAAATGAAAATGTCCGTCGTAAAAGAAACGTTTTTATTTTACTTTGTGACTGTGTAATGCTAGTGGCTAGATATGTGTAGTATTTTATAACATTGAATTCCTGTAAAGTGTAAACATAATAAAAAATGATTGTCCAAGAGCCTACACAGGTGGGTGCTTAAAAATATTTTCTATTTCTGTCAAGGCATATTTGCATTGTAACTAATTTCTCATATCAAACTATTTAAATTTGTGCAGGTTATCGTTTGGGATTGTCTAAATAACTATGCATATGATAATGCTATATTTCTGGCAGAAAGATTACATGCTGAAGGTAAGCTATTTAGTGTGATATATTAGAAAAAATCTTACCCTCGCAGGAATTAATATTGATTCAATTTGTTTTATGAAATTTTAATTTTGTTGGTGCTTGGCAACTTAATCAATAATGAGTTTGTATATTTTAGTTTCTTCAGAAGAGACAGCATTTTTATTAGGAACGTGTTACTATAGAGCTGGACGTGTGAATGAAACTCATCATTTACTACAAAATATGCCTCTTACATTACCACAAGCAAGATTTCTTCTAGCAAAATGCTCAGTAGAACTTAAATCGTAAGTTATATGTTTTACATTTCATATATACCTAAGTTCCAATTAGACCTATTTTTGCTAAATTCAATTAAAGCTTGTTTAGTAAAAGGACATCAATATCAATTTATATCTTGGTTGCATACACAAGTACATAAATAAGCCTAAATTGGGAAATTGAAAATAATTTTATTAGGTGTGGCACAGTGTTTAAATGATTCTTAATTGAATTATTACATAATGTTATTAAAATTTAATAACATATTATTATCATTCTAATCACTAGGCAATAAATGTATTAAAAATTTACATTAACACAAAATAATAGCAAATAATATGTAATAATTAGTTAAGAGTATGTTGTTCAGATTCATCATAATACTAAGTTATTTATAAAATGTATAAATAGCATATTATTTGATAAACAATATTGTCTACAGTAAAAATCATTTTTTAAGTTGTATTAACATTTATAAAATCAAGCTAATTATATCTTAATAAACATCTTTTAATAAAAACTATTTAATGTTTTTTCAGTTATAAAGATGCAGAAATTGCATTGGGAACAAATTTAGATATTGTAGCATCAGAATTTGGAGAGCAAGCGCCTTATGCATTACAATTGCTTGCTAAAATTTACATTATTACTGAGAGAAGAAGTAAAGCTGCAGATGCACTCCGGAAAGCATTATCAATAAATCCATTTATGTGGATATCATTTGCAATACTTTGTAATATGGGTGAAAAAGTAGACCCACATAGCATATTTCAAATAAATAACACTGAATTTACTTTTGGTGTTTCTACTTTAGTGAATCTAGTCAGCAATTCGGAAAATATATCATTTGTTAATAGTAAATATCCTGTCAATACTATTAATGCAAATGTGACACCTAATAATGTTACCAGGACGCCCATGAGTATGTCTACTAGCATCACACCTGATACTCAAGCACCTGTTAAACGAATGCATAGTGTATTTAGTGGAGTAGCGCCCATACCCTTTTCCCCATCATTTGGAATGTTGCCCATGGAGGAATCTCCAGTTTTATATACTCCAACTCTTACGGATGCTAATGAACAAAAAGCTTTGCCAAATATAGTGAATTCATTGAGGGCACATGTCAGTCAACTTAAAGAAGCAGTGTTCAGTCCAGGACAGAGGTGTACACTTGGACCAGCACCTAGAAGATCATCTAGACTGTTTAGTAATAACAATAGTAGTTATTCTGTTAAAGAAAATAATAAATCGCCCAGTCGCAAGTTTGTCGCACCGAAGAGTCCATCTAGGAAAAATAAGCAACGCACTGCCAAAAATATGAAAACAAACTCTGAATCAAATGATAGAAATAAAAATATAGAAACAGTTACTCCTGCTATGACGCCAAAGAACACCAATGGTGTAGCATTATTGAATTTACTTAAAGAATTGGGAGAGGCTTACAAGTCATTAGCTTTCTTAGATTGTAAAAATGCTATTAAATTATTTCAAGAAATACCTCCTAAGCAACTCGCATCACCGTGGGTGCAGACTATGATCGCTCGGGGTCACTATGAGTTGGCGCAATATGAAGCTGCTACTAAAATATTTTCAGAAATTAGAAAAAACTATCCCAATCGCACAGAAGGCATGGACATATACAGCACTTGTCTGTGGCACTTACAGAAAGAAGCCCAGCTGTCTGCATTAGCTCAAGAATTAGTAGAATTAAATAGAAACGATTCTATAGCATGGTTAGCGGCAGGAAATTGTTTCTCTTTACACAAAGAGCGGGAGACTGCCCTTAAGTTTTTTAAACGAGCAGTTCAAATAGATTCGGACGCAGCGTACGCGCACGCGCTACTCGGCCACGAGTATGCCGCAGCGGAAGAGACTGAAAAAGCACTTAATAGTTTTAGGACCGCCGTTAGTATCGATCCCAGGAACTACGTGGCCTGGTTCGGAATAGCAACAGTGTACGCGCGTCAAGAACGCTGGAAAGCTTCAGAAGTTCACATTCGTAGAGCGTTGGCAATACATCCTCATTCGGGTGTGTTGCGTTGTCAACTAGGCCTGGCACAAGCTGCATTGGGTAAAATGGATCGTGCAATTGCAACCTTAGAAAGAGCAGTGGCTTTAGACACAGAAAATCCGCTCTGCCGCTTTCATAGAGCATCGCTGTTACTCCGTGCTGGAAGACCACAAGACGCCCTCACAGATCTGCATCATTTAAAAGATATTGCGCCCAGAGAATCCTTAGTATATTACTTACTTGGAAAGGTCCACGACAAACTGGGTAACTCACACTTAGCCTTAATGCACTTTAGCTGGGCCACGGACTTGGATCCCAAAGGTACAGGTGGCCATATAAAGGAAGGCTTCGACCCTTCAAAACAAGAGGACACCCCTGAGAGATCTTCCTAGTAATGTTTAGGATTTAATCTGATTTGCCTGCTATTGTAGGTAGATGTTAAGGTCACGTGACTGATTTCCTTTGTATATAAAGCGGTCACCTTTCGAACTCCTAATTGACACCAAATCTTCCAAATATAGCTTTATGGAGGTCGACTGGTGAGTGGACGCATTTAGTTGCTGTAGGTAAGGGAGTATGTGGACTTGTTTATATAGAGTAAGTAGTTTTAAATATATATCTTGTATAGAAATAACTCCTAGAGAATAACTAAAAAATTATGCTTTTGAAAGACCTAAAACACACAGGGCTTTGATCTCATTGTGGTGTTTTAAACTATTTAAATACATATTATATTCGATTGGATAATATGGACTGCGATTTACCCATCTGACTTGTTCATTTGTGATATGAAAGGTACATTGTGTGTTTCTAATATTGTAAATGTGAATTTTCAATTTTGATCTAAAATACAGACAAGAGAACCGCTGGCGGTGTTTCATTATCATAGTTTTTAGTAATCAATTTTGTATTATAAAAAATTAAATATATATAATATGTGTGTACATTCTACATTCGAATGGAAATCTATCTTATATATGCAAGTTTATTTGTAATATCAATATATTAACAGGTTGTAAAAAATAAAATATTTGATGTTCCACTGATAAGTCGAATTTCATTATAACATATAAATATCGATAGGCAAATGTGTACAGTTAACAAATGTTAGTTCATAGTATGTTTATGAAATTATTTGTGGCGTTTATGTAATAATAAAATACAATTGTTTGTCTTTGAATCACCAATCAACTGCTAGCTCTGTAAAGACTTACACCACTCTGATTATATGTGAACTTATAAAAAAATATATTAAACTACAAAGTGTTTTATTTTATGAAAAAGAAATTAAAAATATATATATAATTTGACGACAATTGCTGCTGGTGGCGCAGCGGCCCTGTGGCCGTTATGTAACGGTTGTGGATTCGATCTCAATCGGGGGAATGAGGTATAGAGGACCAAAGGAAATATGAGATTCATATCATATAAGTGAAAACAATAACAGTATGATCTTTGCCATCCATGTTTTTAAGAAGTAAAATATAGATTTTTTTTCAGCTTCACGCTGTATCCTGCATATGACAGGGTAGACAGAGGAAACTTGAGAACCTAGTGTTAAGACACCCCTGTCGAATTTGTTACCAAAGAAATGAAAACATTAAATCTAATTTGAAAATATTTCATTTCCTTGAGTTTGAACCATGAGCTGTCGTTTACAGACACACGCTTGTGACGCTACTCCACGACAGGCCTCTAAAATAAATATTCAAATATAAATATTAGACATTAAAATATAGAGCATATTATTTAATCAGAAATGGCATAACAGGCTGTAAAGGACCCCTTTAAGGTGACATTAACCCCTTAATGTATATGTACATCAGTGTTCTTCCTTACATAATTTTTAAACGTTAATTCAAACATAATATTTTTTTTAATGATCTCAGTCCACTTTCATTTAAAATTACTTTAGTAGACAGGGCGTATTCATTTAGTAAACTATACAAATTTCACTACCTCTTATAATAAAAAGAACGTAATTTTTTTTATATCTATTCATTATTAACGTCGAACTTGACATAGTTGCAATTTTTAATTTTGGCGATTTGTATGATATCAGCTGAAGTAAATTTTGGATATCATATCCTTAGTTGCAATAGCGAGGCAAAATTAAATTAATTCACGTAAGATCGTTCATCCCATGTTATAACGAGATTAAATGCGTTGAAACAAGCAAACATATATAAATCTAACGAACTACGAACTACTACTAACCTCCCTGCTTTTTTTAGCTTCACGCTGTATCCCGCACACGCAGAAAAGGCAGAGAGAACCTTGGAAACTAGCGTTAGACACTCCGTTCTGTGCCCCACTCCGCCGAATTTGAGGCATTGCGTCTTAAATGACGAAACTCAACGATGCGCTTTGTTGCGCTTATTACCAGAGCGAATAAATGAAAAAATTAACTTAAAAATATTAATTCATTTATCTCGAGTGGGTATCAAACCCATAACCTCTCGCGTTTATATTAAAAAAACAATAGTCAGTGAGAAAGTATTTATTACGGAATTACATAAACTTTTGTAAAATAGAGTCCAATGCTTTTCGAACTGTTGGATCGTTGAGTAGTTTGCTCTGAGGCTCCTTCGTTGGCGCAACGACTGGAGCAGGTGCAGGTTCATTTGTCGTAGCTTTTTTATCGTTCAGAATACTTAATATTCTCTGCTGTAGATCTACTTGTGTTTTATTTTCAGCTGGTTTTTGTAACGGTTCACCTAATTCTAACTTGACTTGCTGCTCTCTTCTTTCCTGTAATGTAATGTAGTTGGAGATGAAAGATTTTTTTTTAATTTCACGCTATTTTCTATTCTATACGTTAAATTTGCTAAGCTTATAAAGCAATAACTAAAGAGAGAAAAGAAATCAGAAGTTATTACAAAATTAATTCTCCACTACTTATAATAAATCTGTAACTGATCACTGTTTGTATGTTGTAGATACATTTAAAAAAAATCTTATAGGGGAAGTTTATTATGTAATTTTTATGTTTGTGCATTTGTGCGCACTAATCTCAGGTTTCCAAATCAAAATCTAGTGGGCTGTTTAGCTATTTTAAATGAGGTTTTGACAATTTTATTTATTTCGGCAAGCTTACTTCAATATTTAGTGTTTGTTTCACTAAAATCGGTCTATAAATGGAGATATAAAACCAGATCAAAATATTTAGTTCGACAAAATTGCTACGAAATTTTATTCATTAACTGTAACCTTGGTTTTTAATGAATAGGCAATATCTTAGTCATTAAGATTAGTAAATAAAATAGTGTAATCAAAGTGGGCGAAGCCGCGGGGGGGGTCTTTAGAATATAATAAAGTTCGTTTTATATATTTTGTTTTTATTATAAAAATAAACGAGTTCATAAAGACAAAAAAACTTAACAAGTTTACACTCCGATATAGGACAGAGAAAACCTAGTGTTAAGACACTATACCCCCACCGCACGCTCAACTTTTGAGACACTACGTATTGAAATGCGGAATTCAACGGCAAGTTTTATCTCGTGGTAGCGAAGAAATAAAAATTACTTATTCCACTGAATGGGGATTATACCGGCGCCCGATTAGATTAAAGTCAAAAGTTGCGCTACAACGACGACCTCTATTTCTTACTCAGCTTCACGCTGTATCCCGCACATGGCAGGGTGGACAGAGGGAACTTGAGAACCTAGTGTTAAGACACTCCGTTCCCCACTTTCCACCGAATTTGTCTTTGAGTGGCGGAACTCATCGCCGCGTTTTGTCTTGTATGGTACAAGGCAAAACGCGGCGATGAGTTCAGCGAAGAAATTAAAACATTAAATATTTAAATTGAAAAAATATTTCATTTCCTCAAATGGGGATCAAACCCACAACCTGTCGGTTACAGTCACACGCTTGTACCGTTGCGCCATAACAGGCCTCAAACCTCTATTTGTCTTTCCATAAATAATTATATAAAAAAACTGGCTACACTATTTTGATCCATTTCTTGAAGTATTTCGTTTGCATGAAAAATTGTACTTATTTAGAATACGTATAAAAAAATGTACGTAGCGGGATTTGAAACTGCGCCTCCTGGAATTCTTCCAAGCACTCTGACCAATTAAGTCTTACGTTCTAATCAAGCTACGTCGATATTCTCAAACGCTTATAACAACTTACATTATTTATATAATTAGCGTCTCTGATTTTTACCAATTTCCGCTACCCAAAGATATTATTATAAATTATCGTTTGACAAGAGTTGGCTGTTTATGCCGTTACATTAAATTTTTTGTATGTTTTCTAAATAATTAATTCCGAAGTGTTGATTAACACTTTAAAATTAATTAAAAATTATACATGTGTTCAATTCACATGACAACATAATATATTTATAGAGTGAACATGTGGTGTATGCCAAGAAGACAAACAAGTCTATAGTGTTGCAGGGGCACAAGCGTAACACTTTAACGCGACTGTTTATGGGTTCGATTCTCACCAGAGTAAATTAAACATTGATTATTTTCATTAAAACGCTCTGGTTAAGTTGTGTTCTGCAATGCCTTAAATTCGGCGGAAATCACGGACCGGAGTGTCTTAACACTTGGTTCCACATGCTGGATACAGCGAGAAGCTATAATAAAATATATAAATCTTTCTATCGGTCTTGCCAAATCCTAGTGGCACTTAAATAAAGGCCGCGGAAGAAAGTGACGAGTTGTGGCTTTCGCGCCCTACAGTTAGGCTAGATCAGGTAATTATTCTCTAAACGTTTGCGCTTAATTCGCTCGTAATAAAAAATATCTAAATCTACTCAAACATCTACAGCTAACTTCAACTCAGCCACTACTCATGGACCTTACTGTACTACTCACCTGTAAATACTCAATGACCTTGTCATATTGCAGCACAGTGAGGCTGCGGCCATCTGCCAGCTGTCCGAGTAAAGCGTAAACCGCTTCACGACCAGAGGGCCCGCCCCTTTGGACCTCTTGGAAGTTACGCGATAACAATTGTAGGGCATCCTCCAACGGCATGTTGCGGTGTTCTGAAATATATATAGATGGCGATATACAGGTTTTATAATAGTATTACTTAGTTAAACGTTATTTGTCATAGATTCATTGGACTAGAATTAGTAGAGTAAGTAGAAGAAAAGGACGAAGCATTGAATTCTGTTCTTAGCCTTGCAATGTCTTCAAAAAGGAAGGCGTAACTACCTTATCTCTATTAGACTTCACGCTGTATCCTCCACATACAGGGTGGGCAGAGGGAACTTAGTGTTAAGACACTTCGTTCAACTTCCGTTGCTCACTTTCCGCCGAATTTGAGACATTGCGTGTTGAGTGGTGGAACTCAACGCCGCGTTTTGCATTGAAGAAATGAAAACATAAAATATTTAATTCGAAAATGTTAAATATTTCATTTTCCCGAGTGGGGGTCGAACCCACAACCTTTAGGTTACAGTCACACGCTTGTGCCGCTGCGCAATGTCTTACTAAAACCTGTTATTTGCGGGATACAGCGGGAAACTAAAGTAATAATTTTTAAAATAGAATTTATAACACCATAAATTCACCTTGTGGCAGTCCGTGAAGGATGGTCAGGGTCAACGACCTGTGTTCCAAATTCAAAGGCATCACCAATATGGCGTACAAACAGCCACGTGACGCTATATTGCCTAACACTTTTCCTATGGGCACGTCCTCCATAGGAAATAGTAAATCCACTACTATACCTAGTCTTTTTAATCTACCTTCTATATACTCTGCGTACTCACTGAAAATTAAAAAAATATTTATATATAATGAAAGGTATATAATTACATATATATTTATCATTATTTTGGGGTTTAATAATTAGTTAAATGTTTTTCACCTAATATAAAACTATTTTCCATATTCATGTTGAGCAGATGTTGAAATAATAGGTACTTTTTAATTTCTATCCGTAAATAAAACGGTTTTGCAAAATGTTAAAACTATGCAAAATCGTTTTAGTTATATATGTATTTAAACCATAATTTACATCAGAAAGATTGTTTATAAACATATTTAATATTTATTTACTTATCGAATTGTAAGAGAATTTTGTTAAAACAGCGAATAATTTGGCAGATAATTCGTTATAATTGGTATAGGTATCAGTACGACGTAGTGTCCTTGCTCCAGGATGTCAAATATCTATTGTATTTGACATCCTGGAGCAACGATACTATGATACAGCACGTGATTGACTAGAATGGTTAAAATTAGTTCGGTGTACATGTTTGGTTGGATAAGAAAATCACATTAGTGGATGTTGTATAGCATGTGCGGATATAAGATTACATATGATAATGTGAGATCACATGTGTGCGCGACAAGGTTGATGTAAGGTCACCATGTATGGATGTCAGTTAACACGCATGGATGTGTGATCGCACGTTTGGATGTGTGATCACATGTACGGATGTGAGCTCACATGTGCAGATGTGTCATTATATGTGTGGATGTAATATCACACATGTGGATGAGTGATCGCACATGTGGAATTGTAAAACTACGTGTAAACGTGAGATCGTATGTGGGAATATGAGATCACATGTGGGAATGTATGATGGCACATTTGGATGGGAGTTCAAATTATATGGGCATGTATCGCACGTGCTGATGTGTGATTACATGTGTGGATGTAAGACCGAATGCATGTGAGATCGCAGGTGTAGATGTGTAGATGTGATATCAAATGTGCAGATAAGATAACAAGAGTGAATGTGAGATCACATGTGTGTTCTCAGGAATTATTGATATGTGACTTTTTATAAGTGTTGTTATTTATTATATAAATGCAAATTTGAACGCAAGATACTTACGTGAGAGCTTTAGAAACAACAATTATCTCGCAATCGTTTCTCTCTGGTACCGGCAATGCCCTAGGATAGTCAGGTTGCGGGTATCGATCATAGTTTCTCTCTGGCCAATCACCGCCTTGAAGGTTTACAATAAAATAGATAAATACGAAAACATATACATTACATAAAAGTTAAGCCGTGGTCTTGTCGTGGCGCAGGGACAGATGTGTGCGATCATCCACAACGTATCGCATTCAGTAAACGCAATAGGCCGTGGATTCGATCACTACTCGTAGAAATGTAAGATTTAATATTTTCATTTCTTTGCTATGGTAAAAAGGCAAAGCGAGGCGTTGAGTTCCGTGACTCAAGACGCAATGCGTCAAATTCATGTGCGTGGTCTCTACATCGTGGCGTAACGGCGTGTGATTCTAAACAAAACGGTTGCCGCTGTATAGATTCTTCCATCCAAGAGAAACAATTACTTAATTTAATATTTTCATTCTCTTGTTTTGATTAAAAATTAAACCGTGGCGTTCAATTTCACGCTCGAATCTCGATAATTGGGCAGACCCAGTATATAGGATACTTAGAGAGAATTATCTAATATCTAATTATCCTATATACTGGAAACAGCATGAAACTAAAAAAAAACAAATCAGATAGTATGTACATTGTACACATAAATAAAAGAGGTGGATAAATTAAAAAAAAACTATCACAAAATACCTCTACCTCTTCCAGGTGAGCGGTCTCTGAAGATCCCCCGCCCACGCCCGCGGCCGCGCGCCCTTCCTCGTGGGCCGCCGCGACCTTCGTACGACTTGTTACTGTACGACTCATCGTACTCATCCTCTCTGAAATCTAATGAGAAATATTTGTACAATATAAAGCTTAATTAAACTTGTGGCGGTCGTGGCGACGATTAAGCATTCCGTTCCCACTAGCTAGAGTAATGAGTTATTTTTTTACTTTCTCACTCTGGTAGGTAACAAGACGAATTGCTGTAAGTTGTGCCACTCAAAACGCATTATTTCAAAAAGAATGCGGTTTGATTGGCGCAACTTACAGAAAATCTATATAGCATAATAGATTTTTATGTAGCATAATAGAACAATACAATTTTCATCCACTAGTGAATTTTGATATAATATATAGATCATATCAAAGTTTCATATATAGACTGCGCAAGCTGTAGATATGATGATGTATCAGTTTAATTAGCTTGGATTTATATCCAAGTTTTATAAGTTTATGCTCAAACTTTTATAAGTTTATGCTCAAACTTTTAATAAGTTTATGCTCATATATTAGCGAGGATGTATGGGTCAGATTTCCCTCTGCATGTTTTTTTAAAAAGTTTTCTGTACTTTTGTGAACGTTTTAACAGTCCCAAGAAAGATTTGGGAAATAGTGCTCGACGAAACATACGAGAATCATCGATTAAAGGGGCGTGGGCATTGTGAGTTCCATCATGCCACGGGGTAGAATGTTCAAAAAAAGGTATTATGCAAACGAAATATAATGCAAGTTATGCGCAATTTGCGCGAAGCAATCCGCCAAAAACGCCCAGATTTGTGGAAGAACAAACAACGAACACACACACTTACTTACACAATGTCGCTTGTGCGCGACTTTTTGGCCAAAAACGACACATGATGCCTTTAAAAGAGGCTCATGAAAGGACAACGCTATGCTACGATTGACAGGAAAAAGACCATTTCCATTAAAAAAAAAAACTTTTATGGATTGCGGCCACATTTCCGCTAAATCTACTATAAACGTGGTATCAATACATAATATTACATAATATAAAATAAAGTTACTTTTTGCGTCTGTTCCTATGTATGTTTAGATCCTTAAAGAACAAATAAATGGTGAAGTTGTTCGCCTTATAATTATCAAACTAAGTCCACAATAGCATAGGTTTATCTTCTACTTAACAACCAATACAACCAGAATTGCACCATTGTGAGAAAAAAATTACATATTATATTTACAACACCTATTTATTTTATAGGGAATGAATCCTTATCCAATAGGGTGGAATGAAATTATTTTTTTTTCATATTCGTTTTGGAATACCTGTAAAAAGTTGCTGTTATTGCTTACAAATATACATACAAAATTTTATTAGGCACAGGATAAATTTAGAGGTACCCCCAACATCAGAACTTTACAGAAATTCACAAAATTTTGACAAAAAAACACCAACATCTGATATGTGCAAATGAACACTAAATCATATTCTGTGTGTCTCCCCATTGGCAACAGCTTAACCTTGACTAGTGTGTGAATAGATATAAGGTATTGGAGGCAGGATGAGGCAGGAAAGATGACTTCACTGCACTTGTCAAATGTTGTTCGAACGCCATTAAGTGCGCACGTGTTATTGTTATTGTATTTGTTAGAAACATTGATTTTAACTACTGCCATCAAGAGAATTAGACTCATGTAAGTAATATTTTTAATTTCCTGTTCAAAGATAATATAATTCATACAATTTAGATCGTAATTAAAAATGTTCGATGTAATTTATACCTATTATTTCTCTTTATTACAGGCAAATGTCGCAAGAAAAACACGACAAACGATTTAAAATACTTAGACAAAATAGCTACAATTTTGTTATTCATTTAACTGAAATAATATTATATTCTTTTAATATTATATTTTAACTTATAGTAGTTTCTTTTTATTTATTTTTTCAAAAAATACTTAACTCTCAAAGCTGCCTCTAGCATGAAATGAAAAAATAATAGCAGGCTGAAATTCAATTACTATTTTATATTGCACATTTAGTAATGCATAACATAAGATAATGAATCAATTCAGTCAATTGTCAAAAAATGTAATCAAATATCTTACTTACTATCTCTTTCTCCATAGTTGCCATAATTTTCATATTGGTCATCAACAACTTCCTCATTAACATTTTCTGTAAGTGCAACTGCTGGAGGGATATCTGGATGTATAGAAACAACCTCTGTATCTCGTCTAAAAATATATAAGCATAAAATTCAATTAATATCCTAGATAAACAACATCACATTTAGAATGAGGCAGTGTTATTAAATTAATATAATAACATTCTAATGTCTAAATTGCTAAAGATATTGTTTATAGATCTGATATTTTAAGTAAAGTTATTTACTTTATAAATAAACGATATATATAGAAGGTTTAAAAAATTACTTTGGTCCATATCTTTGAGCGGTTCTCACAGTGATCTTTTTTCCTTGCAGAACACTTCCATTAGCTTTCTTTATGGCTTCTTGGGCACTTGATTCTTGTTGAAATTGTACAAAGCCAAAGATTCTGTTAATTACTATTCCAGCTATGGGTCCATACTCAATAAAATGATTATATAAATCATCAACTTCAGCATCATCAGTAAGACCACCCACATAAATACGAAGATGAGCTGTAGAAGGATCTTTCATGCCCTGTTTATCAAGAGTTAATTTATCTGAAATATAAATATTGTTAACAATTGTTTTTTTATTTTCATTAAACAACAAAATATAAAACAACTGTTTGGATATATTAAGAGAAATATTTGACAATTTATGAACAAAATTGTTTACCTGCCATTTTTTAAATTTATTATACTTCTTCTAAAATTATTTGATAAAGAAATATAAGATTTCTTTTAAATAGTTTGTACTGTAATTTGTGTTTAAAAACTGTATAGAGTACTAAGTTGTTTGACATAAAGTAAATAGTAAGGAACACTGTGCCACAGAAAACGTTTACCAAAAGTCATTTTATACAGATTATAACATAAAATGTTTAAGTACGTATTTAAAAGTCGTATTAAAAAGATTAAGCGTAGCAAATAAAAACCACGGTGTATACAATAAAAAATACAAAGTCCGAAAATCTTTGTAGTCTCTACTCTGTACAAAATAAATGATACAGGTAAAAATCTTCTTATATTATCAATTACAGCATTGTGTGTTGTTTGTTATTGTTAACTTTCAGGACAATGAGAGTATAACAGATCATGTAACCGTTGAGCTGTTTTGAATTATCTATTGTGCCTCTAAAAAAATATATTTTTAAGTGAAACTATTGAAACTAGTTAAGGTTTTTAAATTTATTTATAAAAAAATCTACTATTTTTTTATTTCAAACGGTTTATGTAGTTTGTTTTACTTTGTGAATGAGAATGCTGTTAAATAACAAAAACGGTATTGGTAAGCATCATTTATATGTTCAGGGGTGATGATTTATACGTTCATACCATCAGGGGTGCCAGATAGAGCCGTGCACATCATACGAGCTTACTTATCGAATCGCACTTTCAGATTCCGAGTAACCTCTCCAGCAGGTGCCCCATAAGAGCCGGTGTCGCTCAGGGCTCCAAACTATCACCACTTCTGCACAATTTGTACATCCATTACACCCCAAAAGCCCTCACTCCCTCACTCACTAACTTAACCCTTTAGGTAGACCACACAGCCCGCATCTATGCGTCTACCCGCAATTCAGCTCTGTTAGCCGATCGCTTACAGGTGGTAGGTACTAATAACTTGAAGTTAACCCTGAAAAGAGTACGTCAGTATTCTTCCACATTCGCCGAACAGACGACATGCCACATGTTCGTCTGCGAGGCAAAATCATATCACTCACCACCACTATCAATCACCTTAGGCACAGAGTGCCAAATACCAATGTGTAATCCTGGACAAGAAGCTCAACTTCTTAAAGCACTTAAGATATGTACGCCAGAAAGCGACGTACGTACTTAGTGGCCTATATCCACTAGTCTGTGCCAAATCCAAAATGTCCTGGTTCAGGTTAATTTTTAATTTATGCCAGTGAATGTTCGCACATACAAGCCTCCATCGTCTTCAAATTTTACAGAATAAATTCTTGCACACACATATATTTATATATATATATATATATATATATATATATATATATATATATATATATATATATATATATATATATATATATATATATATATATATATATATATATATATATATATATATATATATATATATATATACTCGCGCCAATGTGTAAACAATAAATATGCACGAGTCAGTAAGACACCGCTATAAGTGACACCGTATAAGCGGCTTATAATATTATAATTAGACTGGTTATTACTTATCAATGTCACTGTCATTAGACTAGACAAGGTATACATACCTTTTAGGTTATATATTTAAATAAATAAATTTAAATAATGATTATACATATGATATTTACTACGTTATAATGCAACCTTACTAAGTTATTTAGTTTCTTTTTCGCTGTGAGAATATTTTTTATACAAATATACTAAAAACACAAAATACCATCAAAAAGGTAAGTATTAATAAATCTACTTTCTAAATAATAATAAAATAAAAAAAGAAATTTTATTTTAATACAAAAATAATGTCATATTATATTATTATATTGTGCTTAGAATATGAGAAGTGATCTTTATTTTTTCAAAAGAAATATCTTGTTATAAATTTTGGTATGATAAAAGTCAATCTCAAGGCTACAAAATGATAAAAAACATATTTAATATCACGATTCACTTTAATTTTTTTTTGTTATCATTTTTCTTATTTTTTTTAGCCCTAAGCTGGCAAGGTTTATGTTTAGAAATTTAGCATATCCAATTTCCACAAGTATGAAAATAGCAAATAGCATGTTGTACATAATATTATTCCATTTCAGATTTGTACAAAATGCAAGCTTTAAGTATAACATGGCGGCGGATGGCCAGGAATATCCGTACCTCTGGTGCTGTAGCTAGTCTAAGAAAAGTTGTGAAAGTGGCTTTTAGTGATAAGTATCTATTTTACACAAATGTTACTATTTCAATTAGTTTGTCATCTGTAGGTGATCTAATGGAACAAACATATGAAATTTATACAAAGGAACAAGACAAATATGATAGTAAAAGAACTTTACACATGGCATTCTCTGGGGCTGCAGTCGGAGTTTTGTGTCATCACTGGTACATAGTATTGGATAAAATTATAATAGGTAAAACATTTGATATGGTAGCAAAGAAATTGTTTCTTGATCAAATGATATTTTCTCCAATCATGATAATAACATTCTTTGGTAGTTTGGCATTATTTGAAAAGGATCCATTAGAAAATTTTGTAGAAGAAGTTAGAGACAAATTTGTTACTTTATATCAAGCAGAATGGATGGTTTGGCCGCCTGCTCAAATTATTAATTTTTATTTCTTACCAACCAGATATAGAGTTTTGTATGACAATACAATTTCTTTAGGATATGATGTTTACACTTCTCAAGTAAAACATAACAAATCTTTAAAAAGTTTACCTTCTGATGCAAAACTATTGTGACATATTATATATTATTAACATATTTTGTTTTAATTTATATTTTGTTTTTGTGTTTGATATACAAAAAAAAACTGTTGTAATAAATTGAATACTTTGTAGTACTTAAAATACAATTCAATAGTATAAATATACAGTAAATTTTATTTAAATCGTAAAAGCTGTGCTGTGATTGTGTATACTCATGTTTAATGACTATAATTATAGTTGTACAAATTTGTTAATGTATAACAATTATATATTATTGTTATGTTATCTTTCTTTTATTTTATACTAATGTTGTAAAATTTGTAACAAGGACTTTATAATATTTTAGCAATTGGTAGGTTTATTATCCACTTTTGCTTTTCTTAATAGTGTGAAGTTACTTACTTAGCTTCACACTATATCTTTAGCAGGGTAGACAGTGAGAATGGAGTGTCAAACAAACAGACTCGGCAAGTACAAGTGTGGACTAATCATGTTAAAAATATGTACTTTAATATATACTTTAACATAACTTATGTTTATTTGTAATATCATTGTACTGATGTTTATGTATTAATTTTAAATATTAACCATAACATCCATAAAAGGAAAAACACTTTATTTTAACAAAAAAATCTTTATTAAATTGGCTTTTAATGCTGTTGTGATTTATGTAAATGATGAATTAGTGCTTACTAACTTTTATTACTTAGCTCATTAAAATACTGTTTTAATGTAAATATAATATTTTAATAATGATCACTATCCATAATTACTTTTGAAAATAGAACTATCATTGGGGTGTCAAAAACAGTTCTTCCGCGGCTGAATTTCTCTTGCTTGCTTTCAAGTTGCTTATTACGTTTCTGACAATAGTGTCTTGAAATATTTTATCGGGCCACGATTCAGATCGTCTGTTGCTTTGTAATTCCTCCAAAGGAGGTAACCGGCTTGCTCTGGGTGTTCCAACGTGAGACCGAAATGATCTGGTCCGCTTATTCTGTATACCGAGTAGGGACGTCAGGAGTTTATCTAACGCCGCGATATCGTTAATATTTGATCCTTTATCACGAGGGGTGGTTGCGCCCGGCGTTATCACGTTTGAGCTCACCGACGGAGGTGACCGTTGCAGACCAATTGAACGAATTACCTACAAGATTGATTTAGTTTTAGATTTTTTTAATCGTCTTTTATAAATATAATAACACTCACTCAGCGTCACGCTGTATCCCGCACATGGCAGAGTAGGTAAAGGAAACCCAGTGTTAAGACGCACCGTTTCGTACCCCACATGCCGCCAAATTTGAGGCGTGCTAAGTGGCGGAACTCAACGCCGCGTTTTGCCTTGTACCAGAGCGAAGAAATGAAACTCTCTCTCTCATATTTAAATTGTAAATATTAAATATTTAATTTACTCGACCGGGGATTGAATTTAAATTAAAAATATTAAATGTTTTATTTCCACTAGTGGGGATCGAACCCACAACCTGTCGCATACTTCACATACTTATGTCCCTGTGCCAACAAACCTCAGTTCTCATAAGTTTAATATACTTATAATTTCTATTGTTAGAGCAAAAATTACAGGCCACTGGCCAAGTGGCTTTCTTTAGTGTCAGATAAACAAAAAATAAGTGTTCCCATACCTCATCAGCGTTATGACTTTGATAGCTCATTCTTTTTACTTTCCTATAAGTCTCGTCATCGAGTGCTTCTTGAATGGCTGTTTCTAATTTCTCGTTTAAGCCTTCGTCATTGTTTTGGTTTAACTCATCTAATATCAACCTAAAATTACACAACGAATATTTTACTATCTTTTTCTTTTAAACTTTAAGGTTCAATAATTAGTTTTAACAAATAATTTTGTTTGGTCAGTAATGTAATATAAACTTAAATTTAAATGACACGATAAAATGTTCATGAGTATTCGAAAAAATATTAAATTGAATCAACTAAACTCCTGGTAAGATAATTAGTTCTTATCCTATCCAGGAAGAAGTTCTTATCATAAAAATATAAGTATTCCATTTATTAAGTCATCTAGAAAAAGAAAATGTATGTAAGAAAGTGATGCCTATCTATGGCAATACAACTTTATAACTTATCAGTCTTAAGTTTTATCCCATACTTACCAGGATAGGTAAAGGGAACATGGGAACATAGTGTCAAGACACTCCGATTCGTTCCACTTTACAATTTTATCTTGCCAATATGAAACTGATAGATCGCAACAAAAAAAGTTTAAGAACTCATCTCATATTTATGAAAAAAAAAGGACATTACACAGGAATATTAAGAATATCTTATGATAACAATCAAATTCAATATTACGTACTCAGCCCTTTCTTCATCTTCAGCTCTATATAAGTTAGCTCGATTCGCATCTCTAGCTACTTTGATGTCTTTCTCCCAGAATCTTCTCAAGTCCGGAGTGGAGGTGTACGGCGCGGCTACCTCTTTTATTTTCAAGAAAACTATTGCAGTGATGAATATACATATCACGTTTACAATTGTTAAACAGCAGCTGACAATACCTGTTTATAAAGTATGTAAATTATAAACTAGTGTATCCAGTATGTAAATTATAAACTAGTAAATAGTAAACTATTCATAGTCAATTATAATCAATGTTTGATTTTATTAATTTTAGATACAGATAAAGATTTTTTTCTCTATATAAAATCGTTAGTAAAAAGAACACTAGGTACTACAAGTACTACTGTGCTTTTCAGTAGCAAATTGTTAAAGATATTTCGATGTTTAACTGTTTCTAGTCATAATGAAATCGACAACTAACAAATATAGTTTCAAATTCTCTAACGGAGCCCGGAAGTCGTTAAATGAATAAGAACCAAAAATTAAAAATAATTTATTGCAAAAAAAATCTTAAAGTGCATACAAACTAGGTAGCTATATTTTACAGTAAATAAAATTAACAATAATTGTTTTACAGTAAATAAAATTAACAATAATATTTTTTCAATGGCCCGCAATGTCTTAGGATATTGGGCGGAAAGTCCATCTTCGAGTTGTTATAGATAATAGCTCCGATGTCATATGAACAGGACAATAAATAGTAGGTGGATTTATCACATATCTGTAACATGGAAGCCTGTAATGGCGCAAGGACAGGTTGTGGGTTCGGTTCCCTCTGAAGTAAATGAAATATTTTCGATTTAAATATTTAATGTAGTCGTTTCTTTGATATATATATTTGATAGCAAGGCAAAGCGCGGCGTTGAGTTCTTCCACTAAATACGCAATGCCTCAAATTTAGCAGAAAGTTGGGATCGAAACGGAGTGTCTTAACACTACACTAAGTTCCCAAGTTTCCTCTGTTTACCTCGCCATATTCTGGATACAGTGTGAACCAGAGTGAGTGACTGTATAAATAGAACGATTTCACTTTTGTTTCCTTAAGTGACAAATTGCTTTTATATAGTCCAAGTAGTGGCACATAATAAAAAAGTGTCTGACTATGTATTAGTTTTTTCATAACTTTATTTAATCGAATGTAAACTTTATACGCTTACCATTAACAGCAAATTCTATAGGCATATAGTCGTGGTAGAGCGGCACATAAGACGAATTACCGTAATACGGTTCTCCTTTAATGTGGGGTATTTTCACGCCTGGATACAACAGCCATATACACGCCAAAGCCCAGAATAAGCCCTGGCATAAACATAACAAGAGCTTAAGTAACGTCATGAATTTTATATTTTAACTTAACTACTGAAATAAATGTTAAACGTTTACGTATCATAATGTATATAAATTATTCTTAACAAGTAAACGTAAATTATTTACTCACTCACTCACAACTTCACGCGGTATAACGCACATGGTAGGGTAGGCAGAGGGAACTTGGGAATCTAGTGTTAAAACACATCGTTCCATTTCCGTTTCCCACTTTCTGCCGAATTTGAGGCAGTGCGTGTTGCCTTTTTACCAGAGCGAAGAAATGAAAACATAAAATGCAGCGGAAAGTGGGCAAAGGAAGTGGAACGGAGTGTCTTAACACTAGGCTACCAAGTTCCCTCTGCCTACCCTGCCTTATGCGGGATACAGCGTGAAGCCGAGTATTATTAAAATAGAAAATATATAATTAATTCATTATACAGGTTATACTTTGATAAATATAACATTTATTAAACCTATAAAATGTATTATATAGGCTAGAATAAATTTAAACTTTAATTTACATACTTACTTGACTTACTTAAGAAAATGTTAATCAAACAACGTAAAGTTATATGATATTTACAAGTTTACTTGAGCTTTCTTTATAAATGTTTCATCAGACACTCATGTTTTAATACATGTAACTATTTCGAAGCAAAGCGTGTAACACTTTTTTTAAATGTTTAAGAGATTAGTTGATCGGACACTAGACTTATAGGTATATACAGACGTTATACGGGCATTTATAGCGTCGTTTAAATTTATAGGTATCTTCTATATATATTTTCGTTTCTTTAGGGTAGGCAGAGGGAGCTCGGGAACCTAGTGTAAAGACACTCCGTTCCACTTCAGTTCCCCACTTTCCGCCGAATTTGAGGCATTTCGTGTTGAGTGGCGGAATTCAACGCCTCGCTTTGCCTTATTACCAGAGCGAAGAAATGAAACATTAAATATTTAAATTGAAAATATTAAATATTTCATTTCCTCGACTGGGGATCGAACCTAGAACCTGTCGGTTACAGTCTCACTCTTGTGCCGCTGCGCCACGATAGGTTTCAAATTTTCGTTTCTTTTTTGTATTTTATTATGGACAAGACACGGCAACCGAGCGTACTGGTCACCTGATGGTAAATGATCTCCGCCCATGACTTCGGGTAGCACCAGAGGAGCTACAGGAGCGTTGTCGGTTTTTAAGGTGAAGGGGCACCGGGGCCCGGCACTACCCAATGTGAAACGCAGTGGCCGAAGCCACTACTTAAGCCGGTTTTAAATGCCGGGGGTGGTAATGATCCGGTCGAGTCTGCCCATGCGTGTTGTTATTGCTGACAACGTGACTCTAACACTCACACACACACTCACACACTCTAGTAGGCAAAGCGCAGCGTTTAGTTCCGCCACTCTAAACACAATGTCACAAATTCGGCAGAAAGTTGAGAACGGAACGCAGTGTCCTAATATTAGGTTCCCAACTTCCAACTGCCTCTCTATCTTTGTGAGGGTTACAACGTGAACCGATTAATTTTCAGGTAGTTAATAATATAAAAGCTTACACAATTTACAACGGGGGGTAGCAATGAGGCAGATATAGCAATCCCTATCAAAGGGCCAGCGCTGCCCTGCAATAGAGCTAGGGCCACACCCGTTCCAGACGTTAGAGCCCAAAGCACACCCATCCATAATGAGCGGACGTTACCTCTGAAATCATAAATAGTATAATATATTAATACCGAAGCAAATATTTTTTTTAATAAAATTGAAAAATACCTAATTGTTAAACGTACGATCTATTGTTAATAAGTACGGTCTGTCATTACAACACTAGCCTTTTAACCGTAGACGTTATGGATGAGAAGAAAAAACGGAAGTGTTTCGAAGTTATTTTAAAACGACGGATGATGGTAAATTTTAAAATTTGGTAATAGGAAAACCAAGTCAATCTGTTATCTACATATATTTTGTTTAGACCACGAATAACAAATGATTTTAGTCGCAAAGAATTTAAGTAGTAAATATATTTGACAATACGAAATTGTTTACAATATTCTAATGTATACGTATGTAGGTACATCGTATATAACCTTTAAAGAAGAATGTGTCATAATCAACGTAAATGTAACGTTTTGCTGACAGTTTTGACCTAAAAAGAGACATCGATCTAAAAATCAATATCAATATCATATGTTGGAGCGGAAAATCGGATTTTACAATTGATTTCAGCTAAAACCAACATTGCGTGTTGAAGTAATACGATTGTATCCTATAACTATCGAACTAACTTATAAAAATATATATTATTATAATGAGAAAATATTAAATTAAATATATAAATACGTATCTGTAATTTATTTACGTACCGTGACTTCATTTCCTCAGTAGGCCAGTCACCAAATCCCCATGGCATTTCTGTGGTACCCAAAATTAATCCGAATATAAATCCAAATAGTAAAGACAGGAACATTCCTAGAATGAGGCTCTCGAAGCCACTTCTGACAAGATTCCTATCGGAAATTATAGTACCAAACGTAATTGACATAACTGGTCCCATGAGTGGTGATACCAACATTGCTGCTACAATATTTGATGCATTATTTTCCACTAGCCCTAAAGCCGCTAAGGAACTGTAAATTTATAATGTTATATTTAACTTCATTAAAAAGTAACATGAATAACTACTTATATGTTTATAGATTTTTTTAAAACAAAGTTAATTTAAAAATGTATTAAGCGACATCCATATAATAATGCTTACTATACTGTTCATATCAAAGTCTCAACTATAGCGATTGTGAAACTTACTCAGCTGTTATTATTAAGGTAATATAGTCAAAGGAGAGCTCCCCGCCTCCCCGGACGCCGTCGACAACTTGCTTGACTGTCAGCTTTGACCTAATTGAGTCAACAAAATTCCGCCATCGTTTCGCTTCCTCATTCTTCTTTCTAATTAAAAAGATTTTTTAATTTATCATTAAATGTAGGAATTTACCACTACTTATTATAAAAAAAACGTATTTTTTTTGTGATTACAATTTTTATACTTACAATAAAGCGTCATCGTCATCATCGGGATAGTCAATAGCAGTATGTACAACGTTACATGGTAGAACGCTGAAATAAAATGAAATCAAAGTGTCAACTAATCAAAGTCTCATGAACTCAAATAGTTGGAAAGCACCTACTTATTTAGTAGTATTGAGCAAATCTAAGTGGATTTACATTTTGTTATTTATAACCGGTTATTTACAGACAACCTTAACCATTATATAAGACTAGCGACTTTGTCCACCTGAATTACATTATTTTATTTGTTAACTATGTGTTTCTTTTTAACTAGTTTCTTGTTTTAATAACATTATCACTTAAAACAATGATTCAGTTTTCAATATATGGAACATTGAAAACTGAAATTACAGCAAAACTAATAGAAATTTCGTAGCAATTTTGTAGAAGTAAATATTTTAAATTGATGTAACCTTTCATTAATGTTTATATTATCAACACATTTAAATAAAAATAAACTTTAATGATGGATTGGTTTAAATAATAATTTGGTTAATAACTAATTTGATGATGAAATTGAAATTGAAGATGAATTTGCCAAAATATAATAGTAAAAAACTAATCTAAACGCACAGATAAACAGACCAAAATGAAAATCACTTTTTTGGGCCTTACTACATCAATAAACGATTACGACGATGCGACTATAATATTATCTTTAATATATCTTTTATGTACAGACAGTAATCAGTTACAGAATTATTATAAATATAAAATGTGTAATATTCCTAATGCAAAAAGTACGTTTATATAATGTAGGTCTAATTATAGTTAATAATATTTCCCTAAAGTCCCTTATGCCTTGTCCATACAGTAAATTTAAATAGAATACACCTAACTAAGTGAATAGAGAGGACTTAATATTTGCGTGACTTACGTGTATATTCATATGTACATATATGTTCTTATTTAATGTACACATGCAAGAATGTATTTGTAGGAAGCTACAAAGGTCATTTTTACAGCATAATTGCGTGTCTAAATTACCTGACGATGGACTTGTTGCGGACACCGATCCCCAGCTGTGTTAAGCAATGGAGCATGGTCTCACACGGATCTCCGGTGGCTAGGGGAAATACTACCTCGTGATAATTGCCCAATTTGTCGCTCTCCCACACAACGTGTTCAACGTTTAATTTGCGTAATAACTCTTGTAAAATCTGTTATATAAATATCAAGTGTAAACACCATTTTTAGACGTAGGAATGAAGTCAGTCTCACTAAGTTATGCAGTAAAAGCATATTTTAAATATTTTTTTTTTCTCAACTTTACGCTGTATCCCGGACATGTCAGGGTAGACAGAGGGAAATTGGGAACCTAGTGAGATAAGCCATTCCGTTCCTTATTTTCCGCTAAATTTGAGGCATGGCGTATTGAGTCGCTGATTTTAACGCCGCGCTTTACCTTATTACCAGAGCGAGAAAGTGAAAATAATATAAATGTTTCATTTAAAAATACGAAATATTTCATTTGAAAATATTCAATGTTGCACTTTTCCAATATATTGCTCGTGGTTAAAGCACAAGTTGCTGTTAGTAATGATCGCATTGACCCAGATCTTTATTGTATTACCGTTTACCTACTGAATGAAACTGTTGGTATAACACGTGCATAACGTGTTTACGTGAGTAGGCATTATATTTGTCTATTATTGTCTATTTTTAGCTTTACGCTGTTTCCTGCACATAACAGGATAGAGTAGGTAGAGGGAAACCTGGGAACCTAATGTTAAGACACTCCGTCCCCATGTCCCCAAGATATTTCCGTCTCTCGCTTTCCGCAAAATTCTGAAGGCATTAAGTGTTGAGTGGCAGTACTCAACATAGAGTACTGCCACTTAACACACAGTACAGTAAGTGTAGGTATATAGGCCTTTCGAGGCTCAGGAGCATAGGTGGGTTCGAATTCTAAGTGAGTAAATGAAATATTTCAAATTTAATTTTTATCTTTTTGGTAAAAAGACAAAGCGCGACGTTAAGTTTCGCTACTCAAAACACAATGCCTCCAATTCGATGGAAAGTGCATAAAACTAAAAAAAAGGTAAATAATACTTACACTCTCCATGGTAATGAACTCGTCATCCTCTTTAATATTTTCTAATCCAGGATTCAAGTTTCCATTGTAATAATTCTGTGTCAAATGTATTGGAATGCTGGTCGCCTTTTTACTGCGTAATTCCACTTTTAAATTATACTTTTCTGGCAATGTGTCTTCTATAGGCAGTAATTCTTTTGGTTTACCGAATTTAAGAATGTGTTCATAATTGCTTGATGGTATGTAAATAATAAAGATAACTCCAGAAGGCATTGTTGAATGTGTTCGAATCTCTTACTCGGTGCTATTGTAAACTGTAGGTATAATTCAATGTCTCGGTCTTCTAGCAAATTGTAGCTAATTTGTAAAAGAATTATAGTAATGCTAATTGTAATTAGTAGGAGATTCTTAATAATATTATGTACAATGGATACGGCTTTATTTATTATTTATTTTTGTACTTAAACGACCAGTTGTGGTAAAGAAATGTAAGTGTGTGACTGTAAACGTGACTGAGTGTGGATTCCATTCCCATTCGAGTAATCTATCTACTTATTTATTATTTTCATCTCCTCGCTCTGATAGTTGTTATTGTTGTTCTAATTGTTGAGTTACGCGACTCAACACGCCATGCCTTAAGAACTCAGCTAAAAGTTGAAAAAGGAAGTATATTAATGTAAACGCAATGTTAACTTTGGTTCCCACGGTTTTTCTGCGCGACTTTGATATTTGTGGATGCCTGTCAAATATATCAAAATACTATAGCCCTAATTGCTCGGACTAATTATATTTTCATACACATGTGTTCAACATGCTAATAAAATATAAATAAAAAACCTTTGTGTTATTCGAATACTTGACCCACGATGTGCTGAAGACATATTGCTCTATTAGTTAATGAAATTACAGAAATAAAAGGAATTACAATATTCTTCCTTCTCCTTATTGACGTCATTCAACATTTTCAATGACGTCAACAATTTATTTCTCCCAAGTTCGATCTATATCTTGCGTAAACACTTCATCAGCGTGGTAGTTGTCAGCGTTTAATTAATGTAAAAGAAAAAGACGATATTATTATTTTTTTTTATTTAAAATTATTGGCACGTGTCTGAAGATACATGTTGTGGTACCTACATAGTATTATAATAAAAAAATATATTTGAAATTTCATCCTAAACTGATATAACAATTTAAAACATAAATGAAAATAGTTTCGATATGTATTGGTAATGACAGTAAGTTTCGGTTCTCAGTAGTCTCTTGTGTACTTTTTAATATTCGAATGTTGTGGAGGCTTCCTCTTTGACACCTGCGCGGGTACCAGGTGAGAAAGGTAAATAAAAATTAGAGTTACTTAACCTAAATTTTTATGACTGATTTTTATATCTGAATTAAAGCATCTGATAAAAGTTTTGGTCCATGGGAAGTGTCTGATTTTTTTATGTCTGCACAGTAATATTCTACAAAACATATAAATATCAGTCATAAAAAATTAAGTTAAGTTACGTACGTTACGTTTAAGTTAAGTACTTTGATTTTTAGCTATCTTTCTCATTTGGTACCTGCGCAGGCGTCACCGGCAAGCTCCACAAACATTCGAGTATTAAAAATTACACAAGAAACTATTAAGAACCGAAAGTTATGGTTTAGAAAAATAACTAGGATGTTATCTAGTACTTAGGTAGGTAAGTAGATTTTGTTTTAATTAGTCGAAAGAGTAAAATATTTAGCTTGTCGTAGTGCAGGGGCACAGGTGTACGACTGTTATCGCAACAGGTTGTGAGTTCGATTTTTCGACGACGTTCGATTATTTTTATGTAGGTAGTTCGATTATTTTGGACGTTCGATTATTTTTATGTAGGTAGTTCTCGGCATTCGTAAGAGCGGAGAACTACAAGACAAAACGCGGCGTTGGGTTCTGCAACTCAACACGCAATTTCCACACTATACTATATCACACGGACGCGCAAAGTATCTTAACAGAAGATTTCCAAAGTCCCACAGTCATGTATGGGATATAAAAAAATATATTTGTTTGACGCACATGTAGTATGCAATTGTACAAATTAGGCTAGAAAGCAAAAAATACTGCTGCTTTATATTTTTGAGCGTTTTAGATAATATCTTTATGTTTAAAATATATAATCCTTTTTAGATCAAGGCTAAAAGTTAGGAGTTTTCACATGAACACAATCAGTTAATTAAACATTTAGGGCCAATTTCTATAGTTTCTTGTCACGAAGAACGTTTTTTTGAAAGGATATCATTGCGGTGCTATAATATGTTTCCGTTTAGTATTAAAATGAGCAAAGAATAGTTATTAATCAAAAATATTTTAATTAATAAAATGTAAATGAAAATCTTTATATAAAAATGTACTTGGAATTAAGATCACTGTATTATTAAAGATGTGTTAAAGATGTATTAGAGATTAAAAGGTTTATATTTATATTGAAAGAGCTACACTTTCTTATCGGTTCTTCTCACAAGTTATGGCGGTAACCTTATATTTATTCCACGATTTGGAAGTGTTTGCAAAAGTGTATTTGTATATAAATAATATTTTGAGGTGAATTGATTTATGACAAGCATTGAGGATGATAGTGATACGCCTTATGGTAGAATTCTATTGTTAACTTCTGGACATGCGGCTTCGCTCGCTAGAATTACATTATTTTAATTATTATTTTAATTATTTTCTTATTCAAATGACATTATAACAGTGTTAAAAGTATTTAAGACAATATCTATAATTTAAAAAACAAAAAACAAAAATAAAAAAAAGCTAAATGATTAAAAATGTTGTAGTAATTTTGTCGATCTCGATCTTAATATATTGGCGCAACTTTTTTTTTATAATTTAAAGAAATTTATGATTTAATTTATGATTTAAATACTAAATGTTAAATATAGGTTGCTATAATATAATAGTAAAAACTGCATTTCAATCTAATTAGCTGTTTCTGAGATTAGCGTGTACAAACGCTCAGACAAACAGACACATTTTTAAAAATCACTCGTTTGGATGTTATTACATTAATATACGACCCTATAAGATTTTTTCAAAAACATTTTCCATGTACAGACATTGACAGGGTCCAGATTTATTATAAGTATAGATTATTTGCTTGACCAATAAATTATTTTATTTTTTACCAATTTTTTTAGAAAAAGAACCAAGATAGTATATATTACTCGATTGAACAGAAATATGTGAAGAGCTGTTAGCTAGTTAAAAGTTAAAACTACTTTTATATTTTGCGATGTTCTCAATCAGCTGCAGTAATTGGATTTGTTCAACACGCTGAAGGAAATTGGTGTCGCGTAACAATTTTAAAAATGGAGTTACTCTACGGACCTTCAATGTGAAAGCTTAAATAAGTATCTACCACATGACAAAAGAAAGTTTAAAGTTAGTTTGTTGAGATCTAGAATAAAAGCGCAATGGCTTGAATTCGATGAAAATATTCTTATATGAAAGCTTAAAAACACTTCATTGTTATAAGTTTACATGCCATAACAAACAGTACTCTACGCTGCCCCTTATTTTACCAGGGGTAATAAATGGCATATAAAATAAATTAAGTATATTATCGAGTAATATAGATACACTTAATGTAGTTCTTATTTCAATATTTACAGTAAATATACTTAATTATGCTACCAAAATACATAAAAAAATATATATAATACAAATTGAAATTCTACAGTCTCAAACTGTCCCACTACGCCACGATGGACTTTTTATTTTATGAATTTCTATCGACATGAGCATTAAAAAGCCATTTTCAAAAGACTTTTATTGAGTGCAATTACAATATCGACTTTTCTTCAATAGTGACTTTCGTTTGATTGATCACCTTGCACTGGGTCATTGGAAATTGTAAAACATGTTTAACACTAGCGGACACTGCTGGGCATTTAAAAAAAAAACTATTTTAAATCTTATATTTCAGAGCTAGTCTTATAAAAGTCGGCTCGGCTCTCCGAAGATTAGCCAGGACATAGACATACAGAAAGATAGACAGACGAAAGTTCAAAATTGTATGTGTTTTGTTACTCTGTCTGTGTGTGTGTGTGAGTGTGTGCGTAAATATAAACATAAATTTGGAAAAACGTGGTTATTTTTAAATGTGGTGGTTTTATTTGTTATTTAATCCCTGCTCTTCTTGTGTAAAGAGTGAAGAAGAATGTAGAACTAAAACATTTAATTAAAGTGATAATAGAATCACTTGAAAAACTCACTGTAGAAGTAAATTTATCAAAACTACACATAATAAAAAAGAGACAAACTGTTGAAAAATAATAAATGAATATGTATATATGGTATATATCGTATATCGCGATATAAGTATTATATAATACTAATTATATTCAGGTTTTTATAATGTCATCTCCATTAATCATGAACCTCGTGGGAAATCAAGCATATGCTGTGTATGTCTGAGAAGAGGCAAAGCAAAATTATATTTAGATAAATCCATAACAGATATTCGATTCTTGTCCATTATATGTCCAAGACTATTGCTATCTCGTTGTAATAGATATAACGGTACATTAGTGGGTTTATTGACAATGTTATTCACGTGGCTCAGAATTCAAGAATCCCTATGTGGGGAGAAGGGGGGCAAAACAACACGGAGCGCGCAGCCGTGGAGGGCGCGCTTTGCGACGGGCGGGCGGCTTAGTCGCGGCGCTACCTGCCGCCAGCGCGATCCACGCGTCCTTACGCGATCAATAATCTGTACTTATATAAAATAAACCCTAGAACTAAAAAAACAACAAATAGTAAAACAAAGTTAGTAAATGATTGCTGTGTTAGACGTTCAGTGTTCCCGTTACCGGCATTCGCGTTGCTGACATTGCGAACACCATAAATATGGCCACCGTAGCGAACACATGATCGACGAGAATCACGTAGGAGCTACGGTTGTGAGTTATTCTCGATTTGGATAATTTATGCCTGTGCGTCTGTATGTAACTGTGTTTCATTGTTGGGTTACGTAAATGGACCGCCAGCTAGCAATATCGAAATCAATAAACATATTTTTAGGGCTATCCCAAATTACACAACCAAATTAATGTCTGTTTTAAAATAGCAAATATTTTAACCATTAAAATTAAAATAAAATGTAATTTATCTGAAATCACAATACCAATTAGTATAACTTATTAGAAATTATCAAAATAACTACAATTTCATAGCCAACGTCGTATTAATCAATCACGTTTTTCTAAACGGCTGCAGACCAAAAATGCTATCCTCTTATATAACGCTATCCTTATTGTGACGTAACAGAAGGGCTGTTAACGTGATCCTATTTAAGGGTCATTTGTTGTTCAATGATCCTGTGCCAAAATCTAATTACTATTAGCCATAAAGTCTAAGCATTAGGGCTTGTAACAAGTACTAGGAATAAGTTATATAAATATCATGTTAATATAATACATGAATAGTGTTACATATGTAACTTGAAGTCATGTAGACAAGGTTAAGATTATCCTGCGGCAAATTTAACCTTCAACCGGTAAATCTAAGTCACAATATAAATTTACCAGACGGGCATTTGCCGCATTCTAAGACTTAAACCGGCGCGGTAGGTACTCGGTGTGTGGGAATTTAGGGAATATAAAAATAGGCTGCATGCAAGTTCATGTTTTTTCACGGTCTCCGTTTTAATATATAATGTTGACACGGTCAGGGTTACAAAATCGCAATATATTAAAGCGTATTAATTTTAATCTATTTTATCGGTAAAGTTACCCCGACAGTTATTCTGTTTCGTGTATATTTCCATTTAAAAAACACAAGTATCCTAAAATAAACTTACGTAACTTTGAAAACAAAAGCAAAACGATATGCTTTTACTTATAAGTGCATAAAACATTAGCGCCCTTAGAATAGAATACTGCGCTTTATATCAAGACGAATCAAGATTAACTACATTTAAAAGGTTTTAAGCTTATATTTATTTCGATGCAGAAAACTATATATGACTATATATTATATATTTTGGTCATATTATGACTATATATTATATATTTTGGTCATATTATTTTTTTATTCTTAAGTAATAAAAATAAAATAAACATATGCCAAGTACAGCAATAGCCGGTAATTTATAGACAGCCTTAAGGAACGGTAAAAAATAAAATTGGATTTTTTATGTACTTTAGAAAAAAATTCAAATGGGCGTGATTTTTATATAATTAAGGAATTTAACGATTAAAAACTATATATTCAGGTGTAAAATAGATTTTATACTATATTCCTGAAACGATATAGTAAAAGGAGTACCTACCTACTAGAACTATTTTATTGCCTTCAATATTTTATGGCCGGTGTTGAAGTTTATGGACTATGCGTAGTTGGTATAGACATTATTTACATATGTACATACTAGTTATAATTTAAAGTATTTCATCACATTATGGTTTAGTAATTTAATCGTTAGAGAGAGAAAGATGAAGACTAATTGTCGGTCCACACTGCTTCAGGTAAATACTGTATAATCTATGGTCATTAAAAAAATAGCTATAAATATAGAAACAAATCAATATATATATATATATATATATATATATATATATATATATATATATATATATATATATATATATATATATATATATATATTTTCAATTTAAATATTTAATGTTTCATTTCTTCGCTCTGGTAATACGGCAAAGCGCGGCGTTGAATTCCGCCACTCAACACGCAATGCCTCAAATTCGGCGGAAAGTGGGGAACGGAAGTGGAACGGTGTGTCTTTACACTAGGTTCCCGGGTTCCTTCTGCCTACCCTGCCTCGTGCGGGATACAGCGTGAAGCTGAGAGAGAAATATAGAAATAAACCAATATTATATAGGACAATACAGTAATATTATGTCTTATAAAACGTTAACGATTTGACTTGTTTATCGTTCTACAATCTATAGTTAAAGCAAACTCTATGAAGGTCGCTTAAGAAAATAAACAAATCATTGGAAATCGCCAGACCATTAACGTAACAGCTGTGGATGTTATGCAGTCAAATGCGCATTATGTGTGCTCTCCATTTAATTTCTGATTTGTGCAAGTGAAAAAAATGTATGAATGTTATTTATAAAATATATCTTTCTTTCTTAGCTTGACGCTGTGTCCCGCACCAGGCCGGGTAGGCAGAGGGAACCCTGGAACCTAGTGTTAAGACACTCCGTTCCACTTCCGCCGAATTTGAGGCATTGTGTGTTGAGTGGCGGAACGCAACGCCGCGCTTTGCCTTATTACCAGAGCGAAGAAATTAAATATTAAATATTTAAATTGAAAATATTAAATATTTCATTTCCACGACTGGGGATCCAACCCAGAACCTGTCGGTTACAGTCACACGCTTGTGCCGCTGCGTCACGACAGGCCTCAAATAAAATATATCAAGAGTCGTTATATTTTTTTAAAAAATATTCTTATTGCATTATATTATGTATCTTTACCTTCTTATTGCATTATATTATCTATCTTTACCTTCAATTGCATTAAATTTTGGATAAGATTTTACTAAGTACCATATTCCAAAAAATTAAGGAGATTATGCTATGTGTAAATAGAGAAAGTTGTAGATCGGCGGAACTCAACGCCGCGCTTTACCTTCTTACCAGCTACTACTACTACGCTCTGATCTATGATGTAAAAGATTCTTACAAAAATATTGTAATGTACCTACATGTATGTATGATAGGCTTTCTATTTATTGTTAATACAGACATTCATATATTCTTTAATAACTTATGCATACTTTCTAATTATAAGCACCTGGAATAATTCCTGCACAGATGTTAATTAAAATTACTATGTTGCCTTTCAATTATATTGAAACAATATGAGACGCTATTTTCTCTGAATAATATACTTCACATTTTATTAAAGACAAACTATCTAGTCTAGCGTTTCGTAAACTGTCTGGACAACTTTGGGTCGATGTACTGAAGTTTGAGACATGTTATTATTGACTGAAATTGGAAATATTAACATTTTTTTTCCTCAGCTTTACGCTGCATCACCCCGCACATGGCTGGGTAGGCAGTGACATACTCTTGCCTGCGACAAGCCTCAAGTCTTTAAAAGTATATTTTTTTAATATGTATATTGTATAAGTAATACCTATATAAATAAACAATATCTTATTGTGGTCTTGGTAACTTTTTCATTCCTACCCTCTAACACTAAGATAATTCATACTTACTCATTAACGCCGTTTTACTTAAAATTTTTGGGTGTGAATTTTTCATATTATCTTGGTGCTGGTATTAACAAAAGGTATTAACCTGCTATACAAACAAACTTGAGATTTAAAGATAAGCGGTTTAGACTGTACTATAGATTGAAATCGTGACGATAAAATTATACATGTCACGGCAGAATAGTACCAGAAAATAGATCAATTTCAGCCCTAAATTAGATTAACTATCTAATAACTATCGTTGTTGATTTTTTTTCATAGAATAGAAAGAATTTTCGAGTTATAAACATTTATAATATGTATTTTTCACACAACTTAAACGCATTCTTCGTGGTATCTACCCCTTTGATAAATTAATCAGTTTTCTCTACTCGATATATTTCTATGTACCCCATACCCTACATTTGTATATCAAATGAAAGGTTACAATCTGCCACAGTCGGTTGAGCAAATGAAAAACACAAGCTTATGCATTGGAATCTATTTTTAAACTGAAACGAGTTCCACTTTTTCTTTTGTAGTACTGCGGATTCTTTTAAATAAAACGAACCTTTCGTAATTACACAAAGTATGCAGAATTATTTATAAAAAAAAAAATGGAACTTCTATGTATAATTGTATTAGCAGGCTATTCATATGAAGAGGATTTCCTCTTCAATTTATATTTTTATTTAATTTAATGGCCATATGGGTAAAATTGATGCAGACAATATATGGATTAATGCTTTTTTTAATCTTTTGTTTGACAAAATTAAAAATTAAGTAATCTTGCAATTATACTTTTTTAAAGATAAAAAATACATGTTTTTATTTAATACTAGCGACATGCTTGGGGCTTCGCCTGCTTGAAGAAAGATTACCAAAATGTAATAGTGTATTTAAATCCGGTAAGACTTTTCTGAGATTAACGCGTAAATGTACACAGACAAACAGACAAAATTTAAAAGGTTACTTTTTGGGCCCTATCACATGAGACAACGTCCCCGATACCATTTTTTAAAAATAAATCTTCCATCAACAGACAGTGTTTGTTTACAAATTTAATATACTTTAGGTTAATTCTTGTCGAAACAAAGACAGACAATTTGCAGTAAAATTAAAATAATGAGAATGAAAGCTATTTTGCAGTCTGCTACACAGACCTCTTCATTTGCCTTTGACCTGTAGCAGACAAACAAAATAAATTTTCATTACATTCATATATAGTTTTTAAATAAGGTTTCATACATTTTGTGGACGTTATAAAGAGTAAATAATACGTATCAGATAAATTCAAAATGTTAGGGTAATGTAAAATTCTATATATGTTTCAGGTCTTTATTTTTCTGAGAACGGAGAGCTTTAATACTAGGCTAAGAGAGTCCATGCCTGGTGGACTTATTTTTTCCACTAAAATATAACAACATTTTAGTGGCACATTACCTATATTCATATACCTATAGTGCAGATCTTCATCCCTCGATAAGCTGCACATTTAATTATCATATTAAAGGTTCTATGTGACGTAGAGGGCTTAAACAAATTGTAATACTTCGTGTCAAAAAGGAATAGGTATATAAAAAAAATCTGTTTTCTTACCGAGTTATAAAATAAAAATTAAAAGAAGAAAGGATAAGATATTTATAGCAACACAACCAAATAGTTAATTATATTTTACATATATTAAATATTAAACTATTTAAACGTGTCCATTGCATATCATTTGGTTTCCACTATTGGTATTGTGAACAGGTATGAACATTGAGGTGGTATTCGTAGGTCAGTTGAAATAATCATGTTAATAAATCACCACCACCGTTTCATGATTAACCAATAGTATACGACATATGGAATTGAAATTAAAAAAAAATGATTGGATTTAAATTATACGATTTCCAATTATAAAATATGAATGTCTATGAAATAAACAAACCAGATATAAGAAAATTGATACAGGTATAAGTCAGATTATGTCCAGTGTTTATCAGCTCAAGCCCGTAAATATTTTTAAAAATAACATTTTTAATAATATTTACTTAACTCAACTCAACTCAACTGCTGTAGTTGAGTTCCGTTTCAAAATAAGTTATTCTTGTCCTAGGTAGAGGATATGTTTCTTCACTAAACTTCACTGATATTACTGTACCAATACGATATTACTATAAAAAACTAACTCTAAACCTAAACATTTACACATTTAAACGAATATTACTTTTAAAGCCTTAATAAATGCCCTATGGCATTGTAGTGGCGCAGGGGCACAACCGTACGATAAAATTGTTAAATTTAGAGGTGTTAAACATTACAGAAAAAGAAATTCGTTTAAGTAGCCTTCATATTTACCAACTTTATTAACAAAAAATTCATAGAATATATTATGTCGAATACTTGTTATAGCATAACTACCGTAATTCTGCCTTCTGAATTTGGTACTTGAAATGTAGAGTAAGCACTAGTACGATTGCAAGCAGCGACGGGTATGGAAGTAAATATATTGGGTGTGAGCTCGATCCCTACTTGGCAATATTAATTATTTTAATTTATCCTTTCTTATCTAGAAAGGCTGTGGTGCTTCTATCAAGAAATTGGAGAATGGAGTCACTTTAATAACATGGAAAATTAATGTAAAAATTTGAAGGTGCTCGTGTTTGTTACGAAAATATATTTTATTAGTTTCAAACTATATCCTGCACATAGCAGGAAGGCAGAGGGAATCTGAGATTTTGGTGTTTATAAGGTGCACGCAAACAACATCTTATTGAACTATAATCCTGAAATTAGTAAAGAACCCTCGATGAGTGAATCCGACTCAAACTGGATCAATTTTTTACCATAAACCACATTATATATCCTTTTTTCCTTATCCCTAAAATACAATGAAATAAAGCATCAAAAATTAAAGCATTCAATAGTATCGTATGACAGTGGCGTAGCTTATTTCCTACATTTAAAAAGAACTTTATAATTTTAGTGAAATATTAATTCTGAAACAGTTTATCATAAATTTTCCGTAGGTGTATCCTATGTAATACCGTGAATAATACCGTGAATAATTTCTAAATTTACCTAAACACGAGTGCATGGGCATGCAATAATTGCCAGCTCGTGACAGTCTGTAGGCGTTAGTTATAAAGTTCAGGGAAATATTATAAATATAATTTATTTTTATTAGCAATTAGCAATGTTGTGTTGTATGATATATCTATTTCTTACATTTACTCCTACAGGTGTAAGACTTTCTTATTTCTTCTAAATAGAAAAATCACCAAATATAATGGTTAGCTCTAAAAAAAGTATAACTTTGCATGAATTGTTTGATAATATTTAAAAAAGTTGAGGTTTTTAAATTACAATATAAAGTAGCTACATAACAATCACAAGTTAACGAAGTCTTAATATTATAAACATTGTTTATAATGATATGTTCCACTAACGTTTATTGGAAATTTTGTGTATGCAAGAAAAGCTCTACAGTACCTACAACTCTTTATAGTACATATAACACAGTACTGTAATAACAAGGCCGTAGCTGATTTTACAAGAATGTAGTTGACATGTTTTCTTAAGCGTTTGTGTTTTAAACAGTTTGATGTTCTTCGAGTCTTATTGTCATTGTATACATTTTTAAACATGAATATCGTATATCTTACGCGTTCGTTATATAAGGATTGTAAGAAATTAAAAAGAAATAGATATGGGTCATATATGTATAAGTATTATGTTAGAAACTTATAGTATCTATGTAGATACTATAAGTTTTGTTATATCGAAAAGAGTAATAGCTCTTCTTAATTTTAAATAAAAAATACAATTAAATATAAAATATGGTCGGATAAGAGTCCCGGCAGTGGCTAGGTATTAGTGACAAACGTGCTAGGTTCCTTCTCTTCATGTTGTTCAACGCTGTTTACTTTTAAGCTATTGACTAAAACAACGTCGTCGGTATAGACGTCGGTATATGACGAATTTAAAAACAAGTGTGATATATGTGTTGATTTTATTATTTTAATTTATTTTAGTATAATTAAAATGAGAATTTATATGAAATATATCAAATTCTTTTCTGTTTACTTTTTTGTGGCTGAAAACTATCTCTATTCATAGAGCATTTGCCCGCGGATTATAAATCGGATAAAACCTTTTATATGATAAGGTTTTATTTAAAATATTTGATATATTTAGTTTGCTATTAATTTAAACTGTTTATGTACGATAACTTTTTATCGTTAATCAATTTAATATACTAAGAAAAAAAAATGTAAGATTTTATCCAAGTATGTTCTAGAATTTGATGTTTTAGTAAATATGTAAGTACTTATTCGGTTTAGTAATGGAAGTTGGTAGACAAATGTTGTATGAATATAATATAGCAGATAATTTGGATAGTGTTAGTTTGTCCATCTCAAGGTCAACAATAAATGTACTAATAATCCTGTCAAGAGATCCTCAAGGCTGGGCGCCGACGCCGACGCCGACGCCTAGTCGCCGTTCAGTCGCTCCTGAATACTTAGCCTCATTCTTTCAAACATAGAACCTCAATTTATGAAAATGAATGTCAATGAATGGTATTTCTTGGTTTTATTATACAAAGACTACTTAATTCAATATTCCTTCACTTATATCACGTTTTTCTGTAAGCTTGTGTGACTGTTTCTACCTTGTAAAATTGCATACAAATTGTCTGAATTATTCATAACTTCTGTTTAATTAATCATGACTATTATTTGATGAAATGGCAAAAGGTTTGGGTGTCCCCGTCTCATATGCAAAAACATGTTATATCTAACTTGTTCTCAAGTAAAAAAATGTATTGATCAATTTTTTAACGTGTCACGTTTGTCATTCACATTTTTTAACATGTCTACACTCATTGTCACATTTCGACTAGGTCGAGCGTGCAAGCAAGAGCTCGAGATAACTAGCGATAATATATATATATATATATATATATATATATATATATATATATATATATATATATATACATATATATATATCTATATATATAATATATATATATATATATATATATATATATATATATATATATATATAATATATATATATATATATATATATATATATATATATTATAAATAAAACTGTACTGTGACTATATTCTATACAAATAAACTGCCTACATTTCTCGAAGTGTTTCGACGGTTTATGGAACCCTCATGGAGTTGTTGTCAGATGTACCAAATAATTTATATTCTCAGATAAATACTTTAAATTTTATTCATATCTTTTTAGATATGAATAAAATTTTGTCACTGACACACTCACTGACACACTGATGATCATTAAAATATTTGGCTACTTCCTGAAGTACTAGAAAGCTGAAATTGGTATGTAATCTATGTTTAGTATACAAGCAACAAAAATCATAAACTTATAACTTTCACTCCGCATCACCTAAATGGGGGGTGGACGTTTGTAGGACACTTCAAAATGTTAGGGCACTTCCTAAAGTGCTAATCAGCCGAATTTGGTATGTAAACAAAGTTCAGTGTATGGTATACGAAAACACACTACCGTGTCTCCAATAAGCTTATAACTTTGAATATAATCACTTAAGAGTGAAATATCGCCCTTATTTGTCGCTTATGGTAATCAGTACACCATCAAAGAAAAAGAGCAAAGACAGAGAATGGGCTATGAAAACCTGTACTGCTGATGATGTGTAGAATTTGTGAGGTTTGGCTTGGGAGAGTTAGGCCGTATAGATTCAAAAGCTTGGCTCTACGTGAGATCTGATATCTTTATCACAGGGTAAACCTTGTGTGGTTGTCTTGGCAACATTTTACATAAAATGTTCTTGGTAGAATTCAATTTAATTCATATACGTTTTCAGTTTAATTCATAAAAGTATACATATTGCATATATGTTATTTTTTTTATTTTTTTTTTTTCAGCTTCACGCTGTATCCCGCACTAGACAGGGTAGGCAGAGGGAACGAAAGTGAAACCTAGTGTTATGACACTCCGTTCCACTTCCGTTCCCCACTTTCCGCCGAATTTGAGGCATTGCGTGTTGAGTGGCGGAACTCAACGCCGCGCTTTGCCTTATTACCAGAGCGAAGAAATGAAACATTAAATATTTAAATTGAAAATATTAAATATTTCATTTCCTCGACTGGGTATCGAACCCAGAACCTGTCGGTTACAGTCACACTCTTGTGCCGCTGCGCCACGACTGGCCTCAAATGTTATTAATGATTTCTTATGACATTATGACGTCAAAATTTAAATTATCGTCGGTAATTTGAGTTTATACACAACTATTTTTTTTGCTATCCAAATATTATATGGAAACAAAATACAGTTAAAACTATAAATAAATGGATGGTTAAGGTGACAAAAGACAACTTATTTCATATTTACTTAATTTTTTTAGGTTATAAAGAAACATTTCAAAACAATTTTCATACAATCATTTGTACAAGTACTTATAAATATATTAAAATCAGTATTTCTTTACAAAGAGAACAATATCTTTGGTGGCTATTATAGTTATCAGCTTAGCGAATGTCGGATTAGAAACGGGTGTTACGAACTTGAACGTCCATAGGCAATTCTCAATAGACCGTTACGTGCTATAGTTTGCTTAAAAACGTGAAAAATATCTAATTTGACGAACATGCTTAGTGTAGTGTAAATATTAAATACTTTTATTCTAATCGAATGATCCATATGAGGTGAAACACGAAGCGGCAATGACTTCTCTCAAGCATGGCGTGAACCTGAGCCGGCGGGCGTGTAGGCATCACGCTACCCTACTGGTGGGTGCTGTTATTCTTGCGGTGTCATCAGCTAATCCTGTCGAAGTAAGTTTCTTTACCTTCATTTTATTAGCCATATAGCCATAGTAAATTATATTTTTCACTATTTTTTTTAAATTATATTTTCTAAAATTATTAACAAAATGTGTCTCACAGTTGATACCACTCTGTCTACTTGTTTCCCACTTTATTCTGCAAAACATAGAACACCAGATTGTTTATTTATTGTTTAGTGCGTACTTATAAGCAAGTATAATAAAAATTATATTACAGTAATCATAACTTCACAAATATGTTATTTAAATGCGATTCATTTAAATGCATCGTGCAGTAGTCAGATGACATTTTTATTTTTCGCGCCAGTAACGATATAATAGCCGCAGCTCATTTTTTAAAGAGAGCTTTTAGCACAGCAGAAAAAGTTCTTGTCGGTCATTATACATTATAATTTTATACATATTTTTTATATATTTAAGCGAACAATAGAGGATATGGAATAAAGAAGTAATTTAAATAAATAAATATTTATGATAATTAACAAAATTGGCTTAGCCGGCTTCTTTTTTTTATATCACCCTTCCCAATCCTTCCATTAGGTGTGTAAAAAGTATAATGTCTATCTCCTGTAGCCATTATAATATTTCAAAATGAGTTATCTCCCACAGGCTTATAACAAAAAGATTAATTCAAATATGACCCTTGACTATGTTAAAGACCTGTCGAAGCGCAGGGGCACAAGGATTTCGTTCGATCTCCATTCAAAGAAGTAAAATATTTATTATTTTGAAATAAAATATTAATATTTTTTTTTTCTTTGCTATGCTAACAACGCAAAGCGTGGTATTGAGTTCCGCCACTCAACACGCAATGCATCAAACTCCTGTGAAAGTGGGGAACAGAACGGAGTGTCTTAACACTGGCTTCCCAAGTTTAATTTGCCTTCGGGATACAGAGTGAAGAATATAATAGAGAATATAATAAAGATTAATTTAATTTATTAAATCCAATCCAAAAACCTCGATCTTAAAAATAAAATAATAAGTTCTTTTGGAGTATCCATAGGTACTTGTCCCATGTCAATAGAATGCCAGTATCTCACAGAGACATATCTCTTTGAGATTACTGTCATCCTATTGACATTATTTGGGTCAGACGTGAGCTCATCACTATCTTCCATAATTAGACCCGCCACTTTGTAGCTTTAACCTAAAATAACTAATATGTAAGGGATGATTACATACTGTTATAAGTATTGTTTAATATGATTAAGTTTCGAATGATTTTATAACAACTTCAAATAAATAAAAGATGAGTAAATAAATATCAGAAACTTTTTCTTAACACAGCTTTGTAAGCAAAAAAAAACAATTGCTTACAAAGCTGTGGAATTCGTGTACTCCCAATATAACTTAACAAACACAATCATATGTATGAGTAAATAGAGAAATAAGTATGAGTTATCTATGTTTGAATAATACACGGTTTCAAAAAGTAGATACTTAGCATTAATAATATAAGAAGTAATAAATTTAAGTAAATATCCATTAGTTTCGGAATTCAAGGTCACGTTTGGAGACAGAGTGTCTGCAGAAAGGTCAAGATACTATCTGCAGCTGGCGAGAATTCAGATATGCAGTTTTTAAACAATAGCTTAAAGGCATTTTATATATAGATGCTTTGCGGCTAATACAAATTGATCTCAATTTTACATTTTATTAGACAAGTTTCTGTTATCTTATAAGACAAATAAATGTGACATTAAGATAAAATCATAAGGTTTTAATCATTTTAAAATCTTAAATATCGATTTTAATAGAAAGTAGTGTAATAAAAGTCTTTCTTAGATTTAACTCAAAATTATTTAAATTGTTAAGGTCGATACAATAACGTAACATGTTGTCACCATACAGTTATTAGGTATAAGACACTAAACACAAGCTTCTGTCTGACTATATTTATAAAATTATTAGGCGTAAATATCAAGATAATACAATATTAAAATTCAAGTATAAATTTCAAAAATCTTTTAAAGCAAGAGATTTTTTTTGTTTAAATGTTTGAGGATTTTTTTATGTAAGTTCTATTCCATTACAAGATATTTTAATAATTTTAATAAATATGTACCAAAGAACATTTTAACATTTAGCAATATTATATTACTATTATTGGCATTTTTTTTAATTGTTGAAAATATAATAGATATGTTTCTCATGTATAAAAATGACTCTCATCATCAATTAAGTACTAAAGATATTAATTAATGGTAGGAACACCAAGGAACACCGTAATATGGATAAGAATTTGTTTAATAGGGTTGTCTGTTTAGACGTTCACAACCACTTTGACAAGAGCTCTTTATTGCATTTACGAAATACCTAGCGCATGCTTATCTCCTACTCATTGTAGTCGCAAGACTGAGCTTTGGAGGAAAATACTAATAATCAGGTCACCTTAGTGTATCAAAAGTTGTTTGCGAAACATAAGTGACACATTTGATAATTTCACGGAAAAGTAATTCAATGTGATAAAAAAATGAAATTAAATATAAATTTATAATTGTCAAGGATTTTGGATATCTACTCTTCATTCGTACTCGTACATATTTGCAATTACAGGACAAGTTTGAGTTTAAAAAAATATTGAAATAGTTTTATATCATCATCCACCCTGCCAATTGTATAACCTACGTTATAATTGATTTTATGCCAGAACAAGGAATAAAGAAATTACTTTATAAAAAGTGATTCAACGTGATAGGTTATGATAAAAAGCGGAGCATCATCAGATGTTCCGGGTTTGATCATGAGACGAATGAGAGCAAAGTAAAAAGTGAAAGATTTTTAACAATGGTGGCTTATTATATCTCAGCGTCACGCCATATTCCTTGGAGGGAACATGGTTACTCAGTATTAAGACACTCTGTTGCTTTTCTCACTTCCCCCCGAATTGGAGGCAATGCGTGTTGAGTGCCGGAACTCAACGCCATACTCTAAATAAAATTCTGTAGTAAATATTGGTTTCTTATATGAAATTATACGTAAATGAAGTAGCTTATTATAAACAATCCATTAAATAAGAATTGTATCAAGTAGACTACGATAAAAAAAATATTTCCCTTAATATATGATCTCGCTTACTGAGAAAATAGTATATTAATAATATATTACTAATTAAGTACCGGCTTCGAGCTTGTTTACAATAATTAGGATGTAAATAATATACATTTTATTTTACGACAATACCGCTTTTACGATTTGCCTGTTGATGCGAAAGTATAAAACTGTATAAACCGTGGCTTATCTCAGACATGATATTACAAATATGCAACGTAATAGCATCTTTGTAAAATTTTGGACATTTCAGATATTAATAAGTGGTGTTCGTATATGGCAAAGGCATTTATTACAACTACATAATATACAATAATTCTATAATAGTTTTGTCTAATTAAGAACAAGTGAATAATTAGAACCATTATAGGTGCCAACTATGACAATGACTGTAAAATAAAATTCTCGAACATTATATCCTTCAGCTTCAGTTCAGACTTGTTTGCTTTTTTATTGTTTGGCTTTTTTTTATATCACGTACAGTAATTTTGCACATCGTACTTACGCAGAACTATCGATCGCACTTACGATCGATATTGATATTGATTTATTCTATCGAAGGTTAAAATATAACTTATATTTTACATAAGAATTATTTATTTTCTATAGTAAATGATTATGTAAAATATAAGATATACTTACTTAATGTACTTTATATTTTTTAGAGCACCACAAAACAAAGTCCGTCCATAACAGTCGATGGGATTTCAACGTATCCTGGTCTGGGATTCGGGCCCATGGGTCCCGTGGCACCGATGCCAGGAGACCCGCCAGGCACACAGCTGCGCCAACAGCAAGAATCAACAACGGAAACAACAACTACCGTGAAGCCGAAGAAAGAAAGAACGTTTGTTATAGCAGCTGTCGAGTTTCATCGCGTCGAGACTCCTTTCTTAATTGGCGTGTGGATCTTCTTTGCCAGTATCGCTAAAATAGGTATATTTTTTTGCACTTATTATTATCTATTATCTGCATAAAGATATTTAATGAATGTGAAACAAACTCCTTTACACTTATTTAAACGATATTACAAAAAATATATTATTCAGTTCTATTAAGCAGCGTCCTCTCTTTCATGTAGTTAAATAGCATATAAATAATCTAACAGAACAAAACTGAGTTATATTTTTATAACTTAATTTAATGTACTGATTGAGTTTCATTAATATAAAACAAATGACACTCTCTGTTGGCGGGTATATAAATAATCATATTAGTTATTAATATTACATCTAAGGATAGCCATATGATTAATTGATAACACGTTTTGTGGATGACGAAACGTAAATAAGCTAAAAATAACTCACAACCATTTTTTCCTTGTAAATAAAAAAAATAATTAAATTATAACTTAAACTTATTGAATTACACTATTTCATTTACTAATTTCAAGTACTTTCTTGTTCTAACATGATGACATTATCATTTTCAATATAAGACAATATCTACACAAAGAAATGAAGAAAGAACAGATTGCAAGATCAGTGTAAATGATAAGATATTAGAACAAGTGAATGAGGTAGTACATCTGGGAAGTATGTTTAGCAGAGACGGAAGATACGAAATGGATGTGGTGCGGCGTATTGCTGCCGGTAACAGTGTTAACGGTGCTTTAGCTGCGACGGCGAAACGTCAGCATAGCTGCGCGTTTGGCCGTACACAATGCAGTATTGGTATCGACACTGTTATTCGGCAGCGAAACGTGGGTACATTTATTACATAAGAAGAATGTAAGATAGATGATTACCGTAGAGATGCGATCTCTCCGTCGGATATGTGTCAGTTTAGCTGATCGCATACCCAATGAAGAGATACACAGAATGGCAGGTACTAGCGTAGATGTCACAGTGAGAATGAAGAAGAACGTGCTCAGGTGGTTTGGGCACGTCGAGCGAATGAGTGAAGAAAGAATGGTAAAAAGGATTTATCAAGGAAAAGTGAGTGGTAAGAGAGGGAGGGGGAGACCTCGGTTGACCTTCGAAAAGACAGTATCGATGATACTGGAGGAAGGTCACGTAAAAAGCATGAGGACCCCCCGGAGGGCATGTATGAATAGGTTGATGACAGTAGACGAGGCGAAAGAGGTATGCCGAGATCGTAGCGTTTGGCGCTCCGTTCTCTCTACCTAGGGATATAGCTAGGGATATAGCGTGAAGCTAAGAAAGAAAGAAGATTTACACATTGAAAATTACAAAGCAAGCTAAATGACAAAAAATTTGGAAGCAATTTTATCAACCTTCATATTTTAAATTGGCGTGAATTTTTATCTTTTAACTGATTTTAATACATACACAAAATATTAAGTGCAATTTAGCAAAATATAACACTGAAAACTGCATTTAAATTTTTATAACCATTAGGCATTTTTGAGATGAGCGCGTACAAACGCACAGACAAACAGATACTATTTTGGGTGATATTACATTAATTCTAAACGTCACCTTTAAGATTTTTATTGGTATATCTTAGATGTATAGACATTGAGGGGTCACAGATTCATTATAAGTATAGATAAACTTCTGTTTATGTTTTTATATTTTTATAACACATACACTTTGTTTTGATTTTATAGATTAAAACAATAGTAATATCGCCCATTGGTATTCTGTACCAATTTTAGAATTATGGGTAAATCTGTAAATCAGTTTTATCTATATAAGGAACACAGCTACAGAAATAAAAATAGGTATATATAATCCTTTCTAATATCCACAACCCCAAGAAATCCCTACCTCATCTTAACAAAGTCTTTGTAGCTCTTAAACTTTTAATCTTATTTTATAAGATATAGCTAGAGTTATCGCGATGAATAAATTTATTTAAAAATAAAGTTGAGTTATTGAAGAGCTATGGTGCAACACACAGACATTTCAGTTAAACTTACTACACCCTATTTTTGCGTCGTAGGTTGAAAAGTTCCCCGATATAAAAAAAGATTAAAAAAAGTGTTAAAACAAAAAAAAAAAACAGAAAATTAAAACCCAAATTGTATTAAATTTCGATATACATAATCTAATACAAGGCTTTTAAAAGTTACAGATTTTTTCACAAAAAGTTTACTTTAATTATAAATAATTTGACATTTATTAAAAGTTATAATAAAAGCAATTACTCAAATTGCTTTTGTTATTACTTTAATGGTTATAGACGACATTTCTTAACAAACATTAATCTTTTTGGAATTAGAGAAAGATCTAATTTTTCGCCTACGTTTTACAGAAAATATATTCTTGTATTTTCTTTTTCTAATGCTTCTTCGAGACTTAACAAATTCTGTGTGCAATCGGGAACAAGTTTCAAAGTTATGGGAACTATCAATTTTTCGTCTCGCATTATCAGATAAAGATGATAATCTGTAGGGGTATATATGATCTGTTAAATTAGCATAAGCTGTAACGTATGGACTATTGGATATAAATCCTGTACTGCCTTTTCTGTACGCTTGTTTACCGTGCGATGGACAATGTTCATCTATTTCAAATGAGGAAGTAAACGTTGACATAGATAGTTCTTCCCCGGAAACTGGATTTGTATATTTATCCTCATAACTTGGTTTATGGAAATTTGTGCAAAACTTGTTGGTTTCCATATTAAAGTCATAAAAAGCCTTTGAACTTTTGGAATAAAGCAACGAGTTTGTGGCAGACAAGTTATTATTTTTGAATTGACACCCAACATCTCTTATATACACTACTGTTTCAATATAACCATTTTCTTTTAAATTATCTAATGTATAGCATTTGCAATCCAAGCAATCATATTGACATAACTTATTAGATTTACAACATTTTATAGGCATATGAAAAGGTGAAGAAGTTGGAGATGTGTAAGACACCTCAGATTGTAAATTTAGTTTCTGCGAGTATTTCCTAAAACAGTGGCATTTATTTTGTGAAGAATGAAATTGATATACATTATTATTATTTATTGAGTCATGTTGAAGTTCAGTTGTGTATTTATATTTTGGGCTTATATTTCGTCCCTTTTTATTTTTATCTTCAGTTTGTGTATCTAATACATCGTCATAATAGAGATTTTTAAATACCGGTACACATAGAGGCAGATTGACGCAACGAGGATGATGCAAGCAAGGAGGGATGAATTCACAATTATTTTTTAGCACATTTATTCTTTGACAAGACGGTACAACTGTGCAAGGAGGATGATGTCGACAAGCTTTTGTAATTCTTATCATTTTTGGATTATGTTTTAAAGCCGACACATTTTCTACGTATTTCGTGTTCATGCTTTCATTTTCATTGGGTAATATCTGACAAACTGGAATTAGTTCACATGGCGGGTTGTGATGACATACATCATTATTTTCAACGGTATTTGTATTGTAAGTTTCAGTTTCAAGGCAACTGTTTCGACAAAGTGGTGAATTCTTTGATATTATGCTAGATTCGTCTTCAGTTGTACTTAATATTTCTAATTTCTCTTTACAACGAGGACATATTAATTTTTGCGATTTCTTTTGAGATCTGTTTTTTATGTTAGTACTATTTTTAGTGCATGTGTTTGTGATGACACTTGGTTTACATTGTGTATTTTTTATTTCGTCTGATTTTTCTAGAAATTCTTCAGCATTTCTTATACTTTCACATTTTTTTTTATCTTTAATGTTTTCTATTTTTGCGCTATTATTATGCTCACTGGTCTGTTGTAAAAAATGTGTAGTACTTGTAATTTGGTCGGCTACTGTTAGCACTTTACTACTTTTCGCCAATTCAGTCAAGGACTTTTTATCAGTACAAGGACATGCGTAGGAAAATAATTGGCAAGGGCAAGGGTTTTCTACTTGTTTACTGTGATCGCCTTTTTTACATTTCTTTTCTTTTGTTAAGGGGTAGGCGTACTCAGTTTTATATTTTGCGAATGACCAAAATTTTTGTAAATATTTATCCTCTTGCTTAACATAAACATTGTTATTTATATTGTTGTCATCATTTAAATATATTTCAGAAGAAAGCCTTGCTTTATCTACCAACTTTCCTTTTGCTTTGTTCTGTTTCATTTTTAAGTTATCCTTCATTTTTAGTTTTGGTTGTATTTGTGCTGCACAATCTTGAATAACAGTATCAGTGTTAACCCGAAATCCATTTTTATTATGCTTCTCGGGGAAATAATTAAGGTTTTTATTGTTCGAGTCTTGTCTGGTAAAATAATGACATGAATGTCTTTTTATAATGTTATCCAAATCATAAAAAAGAGTGCTCGTAGATCTTACTACCGACTTATTGCTACCGTTTCTATTTAAAGCATGGTAGTTTTCACTCGTTATGTATAAAGTTTGATTAAGATGTGTCGGCTGGTTACTGCAAGATGTTTTACCAGCATTATAGTTTCTTGATCTCACGTATAGCTGACTTGGGTTCAATATGTCAAGAAAATTCGTGAACGATTGTGATTTAAACTTCTTCGATTTAATTTCAGTTTTATCCATAACGAATGGTAATTATTTGCAAATTGAGTAATTTATGTCGCCTGCTGTGATTTAATACATTCTCAATAAATAGCGTCACTTGAAAATTTACTTTATCTTATTTTTGTAATTTTTATATAAATTTAGTTAAGCATATACAACGTTTTTATGTATATTTTATTACGACAATGGCATTTTGTTACATGTCAAAATACATGAGCAATAGCTGTTGTATAAGCAACTGTATGATTTCAGTATTGTCTATAAAACGGTGAGAAAAAAAGGATGTATATAGTTATTATGTACAGTTCTTTAGAAAGAGGTTTATTTTTTAAAAGATTAATTATATTGTTTTTAGCTTAACGTATTTACTTAGCATTCTGCATAGGGCAGACAAGGCAAAGGGAACTTGTGAATGTAGTGCTAAATACTCTTTTCATAGTCTGAAAAGTTTCTTGAATGTTTATAAATGAATATTAAATCGTCTGCAAATCGAAAGTGTCTTTATTGGACTCCATTGTTTTAATCCATATTCTTTATAATCGAAACGTCGAAATATATATTATATATTCATATTTTTATAGATGTTAGTGGTCACGCTTATATATTTATAGTGGTCATAGATTTAGAGTGAACTCCTTTTTTCTTAACGACTCACGTATTTTACATGATTTAATTAGTCAATAGCCTTATTATAATCGACAAATGCTAAGTAGAAAGAAATATTCTATAATATTCGTAACATTTTAGATTTTTTTTTATTGAGTGTACTTGGTCTATTGTTAAAAATGCCCTGTTCTTTAGATTGGTAAAGTATCTTTGAGCATATTTTGTTTTCTTTTTTTTTAATCGATAACACACGGTACAAACAAGCGTACGGGTCACCTGATGGTGAGTAATCACCACCGCACACGGCCTCGTTTGGCACCAGAGGAGCTATAGAAGCGTTGCCGGTTTTTAAGGTGAATGGGCACCGGGGCATTGGTCAATGCGAAACGCCGTGGCCGAAGACACTACTTAACGCTGGTTTTAAATGCCGGGGGTAGTAATGATCCAGTCGAGTCTGCCCATGCGTGTTGCCAATACTGACAACGTGACTCTCTCACAAGTACTTTAATCGCCTCTTTCGACACTATCAGTACCAGGGTGATCCTATTCTAAACCAGAATAACACGGCTGATACGAACTTTGCCATAAGGCTGATGGGTCTATAGTTGTATATATCATCTTATCTTCCTCTCTTATAAAAGTATATTAGTTGACTTGTTCCATTTGTCCATATTCCGTCTGCAGGACATCGCTGAATAACTGAGTAATAACATCAAATATTACTTCACATGGTTCTATAAGTAGTTAGTTAGATATGTTATTATGTTATCATAGACAGCTTCATTGTTTTTGTAATATTTCAAACCTATTATTTGTATTTTGCATGTTCTTCTAGTGTTTCATATTACCGACCCAGCTTGAGTTTTCTCTTAATTTTAATAACGCTTTTTTGACTCCACCAGTTTTTTTATGTGGTAAGTTATAAGTTGTGTGTTCGATCCCCACTCGAGGGAATGAAATATTTAATATTTTGAACTTAAATATTTAAATTAATGTTTTCATTTCTTTCCATTGGTAACAAGGCAAAGCGCGACATTTAGTTCCGCCACTCAACACGCAATACCCCAAATTAAGCGGAAAGTAAAGAACGGAAGTAGAACGGAGTGTCTTAACACTAGGTTCCCAAGTTCCCTCTGCCTACATACTGTGCGGGTGCACTACTTGTTTTTTCTGTATGATTCCATAATTCCAAATTTATTTTTGTACTTAGCCTTTTGAGCTGTCAGTCATGCTTATTGTTTTTTTCTGTCCTGTAATATATTTTTTCTTTTCGTGATCTGCTTTCGGGCGTCTTGGCCTAATTTATCTTTCATTACTTTTCTTAAAATATTAATTTTAATTTTTTTAAGATGTAGGTTATATTTTCTGTAAGTGTACATTAATTGATTTAGGCAATTATTGTCTGAAAGTGGTAAAATTATTGGTTGTTTTGTGTGCTAAATGGTTTTTCTTGATCTATATTTCCTTTATAAATAGTTACCCTAGAAGTAATCTATGATCCGAGCTGTAAAATTAAATTACATTTGTTAATAATATTTATATTTTAGAAGAGTTTTGGTTTGCTTGTAACATTGGGATTTTTATTGTAGTAGCTGTTCATAATAGATATGTTAGTCTCCAAGACAAAGTTTATCAGTCTTTGCCCACTGTCCTATCTCATGCCTTATGGATATATGGCCATAGTACTCTGTCTTCATTCAGTGACTTATAAAATTGGGGATTTATTTGTTTTTATTAAGTATTTTTTTCTATATTTTTAATTTTATTCACGTTACCGTTGTCAGGTATTTATTGGTTATAGTTTTTAGCTCTGAAGAATGCGGCGGTGTACATATGCACTTGGGTAATATAGAAATTTCTCACTATCTTATTTTTGGTTTCTAATTATCCTATAACGATAACTTTATCGTTTTTATTAAATACTTTTTTCTTTTCTTCGTTACTTTATGGTTTTAATAGTTGTTGCAGATTTCTACATTTTGAGCGCTCCTTTTGAGAAGCCTTCAGTAACGTATGTCTTTTGTGGAACTTTTGTTTTATTTTTAAAATTTCATGTTCAGAAATTAAGATATGAGGTAAAGGAAATCAATATGGGTTTCTTTTTTTTCACAGATTTGTTATAAAAATAGATAAAAAAAAACTATTAAAAACCGTTGACTTACAGTCCTATAATTGGTACGTAAGTCTTGGTGGATGAGTTCTTCTCGCACTTGACTGGTTTTATTTTAAGCTTCATTCGTTATCACGTGGTAGTGTGCCTCAGAGAACATTTGGGACCCTAGTGTTAAGGCTATTCTGTTTCCCACTTTCCGCAGAATTTAAATGCGTGTTGAATTGCGAGTGAAACTCCAGTGCCACGACTTGACCTGTTTGTTTTATATAATATAGACATTCTAGATACTTGTAATATTCTGGAACAAATTATTAATTCTTAACGAACATATATCTATTTTTTTTCTAAATAATTTTATAATTTTTCAGAATAGAACATAATCCTTTGTTTCAGGATTCCACATGGCACCAAAATTATCAAAGATGTTTCCAGAATCTTGCTTACTTATCTTCGTAGGAGTTCTAATAGGTGCACTTTTGCTAAGCACGCACAGTGTTCATGTGCAGCCATTAACTCCAGATACTTTTTTTCTATATATGTTGCCGCCCATTATATTGGATGCCGGATACTTTATGCCTAACAGACTATTTTTCGATCATCTTGGAACAATTTTACTCTTTGCTGTTGTTGGCACTGTATTCAACACTTTAACTATCGGTAGGTACATAATATTGCTTAATCATAACAATAATTTTCATGATTAAGATATATTCATTGGACGTTTAAATTTATTTGTGTGAATTATCAGGTGCATCGTTATGGGCTTGTGGTCAAACTGGCATGTTTGGCTGTCCTACACCGTTACTTGACATGTTCTTGTTCAGTGCCCTCATCTCTGCTGTGGATCCGGTGGCAGTCCTTGCGGTCTTCGAAGAGATACACGTTGATGAAGTTTTGTACATAGTAGTATTCGGAGAGTCATTGTTGAATGATGCTGTCACCGTTGTTCTGTATCATATGTTCGAAGCTTACACGTAAGTGAGCAAATTTAGTTTAAGAATATAGGTTTTAAAACCGAATATCTTAATTCATAGTAAGTTTTACGGACAAATGAAAATAGTTATTAACTATTTATTGATAGCGTTTTAATATTTCTTATTAGGCAATTCATGACTTGTCTATAATATAAGCGTCCTGTAAAATGTAACAGCCTAATTAGTTTTCATAAAAGTTAATTTTAATTCGACATTATGTTGTAATTTAATTTTAATTCGATATTTATAAACAGGAAAGGGAGGAAATAATCAAATACATACATGTTACAAGTATAAAACTTTTGTGATAATAATAAAGTAAACAAATTTAAAATCGTTATGTATCCTAAAAATTGCGCAAGCATATAATGAATAAGCACGACATGCTGATAACTATAGTGTCGTCTTGCTTATGTTACTTATATTTTCAGGGAAATGGGCCCGTCTCGGCTTATGTATACGGATTTCTTGGCAGGCTTTGCGTCATTTTTAGTGGTAGCTGTTGGTGGGACATGTATTGGAATTGTATGGGGCTTTGCGACCGGCCTCGTGACCCGATTTACCCACGAAGTGAGGGTTATTGAACCTATATTCATATTTGTTATGGCATACTTAGCATATTTGAATGCAGAGATGTTCCACATGAGTGGCATTTTAGCGTAAGTAATTTCAGAATAAATAGCTCTAAGGTTTTTTTTGATATAAAGCTAACAGTTCTTACTTGAAACTTAATATTATAATATAGTATATGTTCTTGTTAAATAAAAAGCGAGTAACCAGATATTTGGTAAATGTAATATAATATTATTATTGTATTTTATTATTTCAGTATAACATTTTGTGGAATAACAATGAAGAATTATGTAGAAGCAAATATATCGCACAAGTCGCATACGACAATAAAATATACAATGAAAATGCTGTCGTCTTCATCTGAGACTATCATATTTATGTTCCTCGGAGTCGCTACAGTCAACAACAATCACGACTGGAACACTTGGTTTGTCTTATTAACCATCGTCTTTTGCTCAGTTTTTCGCATAATAGGTAACTAATTATAATATATGTTTTTTCTACATTTCTATTATAATTTGTATATAAAATTTGATGATGAAATGATATATTTATTTTTTTAAATAATAATAAACTACCTTTCAGGTGTTTACATTTTTAGCGCTGTAGCTAATAAGTTCCGATTGCACAAATTAAATACGGTAGAAAAATTTGTTATGTCATACGGAGGTGAGTTTAATCATACAATTTATAATTTATGTTTCTTTGTACACAGTTATTATTATTTATCACTATATTACAAATTGCTACACAGTAGTAGTCGAATATATATTTTTAAAACATGATAATTTCGTTTAGCAATCTTCTGATTTGATATATAAGTACAAAAATATCCGCGGGTATTTCATAAATATTTATTCATGGAAAGGCACATACACTAGGTACATATACAACCCATGACCCATTTATATCACATTGCACAACAGGTCTTCGAGGCGCGGTCGCATTTGCATTGGTGCTATTAATAGATCCAGAAGTGGTAAAACTTCAACCGATGTTTGTAACTACAACCATAGCAGTTATATACTTTACCGTGTTCATACAAGGGATCACCATTAAGCCTTTAGTCAAAATATTAAATGTTAAAACTGTTGAGAAGAGGAAGCCTACAATGAATGAAAGAATTCATGAACGGGTAATATTTTTGGAACTGTAATATGCATCTAATGAATATGCAAATATAAATACTGATTAGTTAATTTCAAATACTTTTTCAGTTCATGGACCACTTGATGGCAGGTATAGAAGATATTTTGGGTAAACATGGTAACCATCATATGAGGGACAAGTTTAAACGATTTGACAATAGATTTATTAGGCCTTTCTTGTTAAGAAACTATCAGGTAATTGCAATAAACACTAAACGTAGTAGAATTTTTTGTTGTTCATAGATTAGTTTTACTCTTTGATTAAAAAAAATATTCAAAATTAAGGTGTTTAATTCTAAAATATGTATTTATATATATTCAGTTTTAGTTAATTATGCATATAATTATAACTATTTTTTTTGCTAATAGGGTGCTGAGCCAAAGATTCTTGAAACTTATTCGAAACTGGCGATGAGAGATGCTATTGAATACATGCAAAGGAATGCGTCAACGATCGGCAACATTTCCGGTGCTGAATCAATGTCGGCGATCTTTAAGAACTATACTAGTGCTAACTTCAATGGAAGGTACATTTTCAATAAACACACGGTATTTATGTCAGCCTACAAATTTAATATCTACCAACCGATCAAATGGCAGCTAAAATTTAATAAATGTATTTTCATATACATAGTGTATCTACGATAAGTAAATATATACTTATGATAAATCTGTAATCTGTGTCTGTCTGGACTTGAGAGATAGAAAATTATAACTTATATCTATATATGAGGCTTGTCGTAGCGCAGCGGCATAAAGGTTGTGGGTTCGATCCTTACTCGAAGAAATAAAATATTTAATATTTTCAAATTAAATATTTAATGTTTTCATTTCTTCGCTCTAGTTACAAAGCTAAGTGCGGCGTTGAGTTTTGCCACTCAACATAGAATGCCTTAAATTCGTCAGAAAGTGTGGTACGGCAGTGGAACGGTGTGTCTTAACACTAGGTTCCCAAGTTTCCTCTGCCTATCCCGCCATGTGCGGGATACAGCGTGAAGATAGGTTTAGTAAGTAAGGAAGTACTATATATATGTCTACTACCTATAAAAAATATTTATATATATTTTTCAGTCCTAGCTTTAGTCAATTAGACTCTTCAACATGGAATATAGATATGCAGGAATTGGAATATAATCCGTCCAAAAAAGATTTGACTGATGCTAGGATTCATCATCTTCTTGCTGAAGAGCTATGCAAACCGTATAGACGTGTAAGGGTATACAATCAAAATTTATTACTTTCTCTTTTACGCTCAATTTATACCAAAAAGAAATAGCTTTTAATAAGTAACATTTTATTTTGTACAAATATAATTGATTATGCATGTTTTTCAGCATCGTCGTTTGAGTTACAGTCGACACGCTGTAAATGATCGTGACTTAGGGACCCAAGTTAATTATAAAACTCACATGAATATACGACGGTTAGTAGGCGACCGTAAGCACCATCATAAGAGAAGTAAACGGGGAAAACAGGTAAGTTATATCTATGATTTAAAATATTTAAAAAATTGTGCAATGTTATATGAATTTTCCTCTTTTTTTCAATTTAAAATACATTACTTTTACAGGATGGAAAAAATCATGTAACTTTTCCAGAATTCCAGCAAAACGGTTCGGCCAAACAGTTCACGCACGGTAAAAAAAAATATTATAGATTAGGTACTTAATAATTCTTTAATATTATCACCAGTGTCAGTCGCATGCACGTGTGGTATTAATTTTATTTATTTTTATTCACTGGCACCATTATTATTTTGTTTTGCGACACTTACGCTTCTTAGCCGTACGTACTGGGAATTTTTTAACAATGAGACAACACTTGTAGGGCTAAGGTCTTGGATTGTATTTTTTCCCACACAAGCTACTTTCACTTTTGTTGCATGAGTACTCATATGTTAAATTTATTATTTAAATAAGATAAAACTTTTGAAGTCGTCTTGATTAAAATTGAAAATATTTTAAGTACCTAATTGGAATCATATTAATATCATTGTATAAATGTTTATAATGTTAAATTTTAGTTACGAATACTAATGTAAAATTTCCATTGTCTATAGACTATATAGACGAGGTGCTGCAGGAGGACGAGGAACCGCGCCGTGAGACCGACGATGGCGGTATTACTTTCACTGCAAAATCCCCGCGTAGGTATTCTGCATGCAACTTGTGATATCCCTGATTTGAATCAGAACATACTGCTATAATGTTTTAATTTAATAGTAAAAGAATATAGTTTCATATCTATTATGTTCTAATTCAGTCTCATTGTTGTTGTGAATATTATGCTGTTTGCCACATTACACTTAGGTATATATATTATTAAATAAGTATTATATAACCACTGATTAACTTATATGTGGGATTGTTAATTTGGTATGTGTTATTTTTTTGCAAGCCAAATCTAATAAAATTTTTCGTCACTGATTTTAGTAAGGGAATGTGAGAGTGAGTTTTTCATTGTGGCATGCTTAAAAAAATAATTTTACAAATGTTTGAACTAATTTCCTTTGATTATTATTTAATCAATTTATTTCGCTTCATTGCTTAGATTAAGTTTGGTGTGTTTTTCATATTTTTATTTACTAATATATTTCATTACCGCTTAGTTTGCTAGTAATGTAATGAGTATTTTTCTCTTGCTCTTAGCTTATATCACTGTTTGTGTTTGATTGTCGTTTTCTCCCCTTCTTGCAATTTCATGTGGCAACGCAAAACTAACAAATATCCCCAACTGGCGATATCTTATCAGCTGGATATAATGAAGTCAGTCCAACGTCTTCGCATAAAGAGAACAGTAGCTCTCTTTTAAATCAATTGGCTAACCTGCCTGGCTTCAATCCCCTGAAAGCGAGAATCGTAAAACAGTACGCTAAAACGCCTGAAGAGATACTGCCTACAGCTGTTGAAAAATCTTTACCGTGGAGAAGGGACAGATCCACGTATAACTTCGGTATGTTTACTAACAAAACTAAAACTTTCGCTTCTGGATGATCAAAAGCTTATATCTTGCGCATTTTTTAAAATGCTTCATTGTAGGGTTATAGTTTGGATGTTTTTTGGATGTTAATTGGAATAGTATTGCATGATAAATATTTATATAGGATAAAGCAAATTACGTAGTAAACAAATACTGTTTTAACATCAATCATAGTCAGATACTAAATGCATTAGAAGGAAATCATTTGGCGTTTGTTTTGTACGTCCAACGATTAGAGATAATCATTTTAAATAAAATTTTGATAGTTGCAATATTGATTCGTTCCTATTCTTTATTAAGTCAGTTATTATTAATTGATATTTTTTCGAAAAGACTAGAAGGAGGTAGAATCTTATGATGTTTTCAATATTTTTATATGTTCATCAAGAGATTTGTATTTTTACAACATTTTAATAAAATAATATTTGTATGTGATAAATATTTCTGTGATAAAAAGAATGTTTACGATAGAAAAATATTTTGCTAAATATTTCATTTATGAAGTATTTAAAGCGTTTAGTGATATGTCAAATATTATATGTATTATATTGATTAGGCTCACTTCCGTTTGAATGATTGCCAATATAGAAATAGCAATTGCATTTTCCTATTGCCAAATACCTATACGGTATTTGGCTGTAGACGCATGAATAGGTAATTAGTTATACAAAGTTACTTACATATTGTATAATTAATTTTTGATCTTTTTCCACTACAGTTCCTAATGAAGATATTTTAGAAGAGGATGAGCGACGCATGTCAGATGATAATGGTAAATATAGAATTATGTATGTCAGTGTGATGAGCCAAATAGCCATTACATTAACTTTTATATATCTTGACAAATCTTTGATACTATTTCGAAGTATATAAATCAGGCTTAATAATGCATTTTTTATTAAATTTTGAATAATAAAAACTCATAATTTTATTTACCATTTAAAGAGAGTTTTAAAGTTTTACTGAGGCCAAATGAGCTACAGTATGCAAAGCATAAACTTATTCGAATTTGTGTAAGTACGACGCGTGCTTTTTTAAGCTGGTTAATACTGCTTTTTCGCTACCGGCATGCGGGGGGTAATTTCATATTTGACTCAGTTACCTATACCTCTTGTATTGACAACAATAACACTTTTTAAATCTTAGTATTTTATTTTTGGCCGATTTATTAATATTTAAAAAAATAGTTGTATAATGTCTGTACAAAAAAAATTAAATGTATACGTAAGTAACAGAACAAAAATTCTTATTCAAAAACAGTCTAGTTTTTGATGATATGAATTCATTAAAGATATATTCATCCAAGTGAATGTATTTATATATTGGACAAATAGAAATTACTCTTATTTAAGGTTATATTATTTTATTGATGACTAATAATTTCTTTTTTTTTTCTGGTAGTCCTTTTGGTGAACACTCTTAAAAATGCCAAATTCAGTTACACCTCGTAGAATATATGGGTTGTATCTAATAATTAATTTCTATACTAATGTAATTACCAATAAAGATTTTAAAAAATTGGTTTGTATAATTTTTATGTTATCGAAACGCTACGGCAATTTTAGGCCTGATATCAAGTCAAATTATTATACAAACTAAACAAATTAAAGGTGATGAGGGTTTTTAAATGGGGCCTGTCGTCGCGCAGCGGCACAAATGTATAATTTGTATATTGCTTCGATAAATTACTGTTAAATTATACTCAGACTCAGAATACATTAAATATTTAAATAGAAAACATTAAATATTTCATTTCCTCGAGTGGGGATCGAACCCACTACATGTCGGTTACAGTCACATGCCTGTGCCGCTGCGCCATGACAGGCTTCCAATGAAATTATACGATTATAAAATAATATAACTACTGCTATTTCTGTTTAGATACTTATATGACTGTAGCCGAGCAAGCTCGTGTTGCTACGCCTACTGCTACGGAAACTATGTTGCCATGGAAACGAGAAGAAGCTGAAGGCACTACCGCTCTGAAGCAGTCAGAATTCCCATCGTGGGCATCAAATAAAGAGTACTTGGCCTATAATTCACCTTCAGCGACATTCTTAGGTAGACCTTACTAACAATTTAATACTTAAGTTAAAATAATAATACAGTAGTTAAACAATCCTCATAGATAGTTTAATTTTTAAAACAATTTCTAAATTATGTAAAGTAGAAAAAAATTAAAAAGTATATATAGTACGAAATTAAATCACTTCGTCTTGCTGAATAATATACCAAACAATGCTATCAAGAAATTTTATTTAGATATTTTATTTTAAATGATTACTGCAAATATACTCTATTTATAGAGTATATTTTACCTCAACTTAGCTGGATCATGTATCGTAGCTATATCGTAACTGGGTATAGTTTGTTTCCACTTCAATACCACGCTAACGTCGTTAGAGAAATACATTCATATTATGGTAATCCATTCGTTTGGCACAATATTACTGCCTTTTACCACAATTATTAATCTAGCTTAGCCACAATATTTTTAAATTAGTTCTTGCACCCTTATCTTACTTTAAGATTTTGTTCTGTTTTATTTTTATATTACCAATATCTATTCCTTATTAACTAAAATTTACTCGTATATAGTTATATATAACATTATATTCTCTTATTGATTTTCTTTTTTCTTTTCCTTACTATCCCTAACCCGCTGTTACACCTTCATCATAATCCTATATAGGTGGCATAGAGAAGCCAAAACATCCAAAATCTATCATAGGTCTATTTCGAAGAGAAAGCTCTAGTTCGCAAGCCGCAGATATGCCAGTGGTGTCAGATTCTGAAGGAAAGGCCGATTCCTTGAAAGGCGAGAGCTCATCCGTAAAGGGCGAATCAATATATGGGCAGGTAAAGCAGGGTCCAAGCTTATTGTCAAAACGAAGCACAAGTCTTGGTGGCCCATCAGTGCTACTAATGGAGGACGTAGCACATTCTGATCCGCTAGGAGCCTCATCTCGACCAGCTAGCATTATGCAGGGACCACATCGAGGCCAATGTAGGAGAGGATCGATGCTTGAACTTACAGGGTAGGTTTACGATTTTACAGTTGTATAACATGTTTACTTATTTATAAATATATTTTATTAAATAATGGTTGTTTAGGCCGTTTTTCGTTGATTATTTGAATGTTTTATTTATGTGTAATTTTGTTAATAACTCATTAAAGATTTATCATTCATAGACCAAAAGCGTTAATTTTATGACTAACAAATTGCGAAAATATGCAGTATATTTTTATTCGCTATTCTTATAAAACGTTCTTTACAATTTTCAGTTCTTTATCACGTGACGCAATAACTGAAGAAAAATGCAGCAAATCACTGCCTGAAAGTGAACGTATGGGTGTTCGTCGCTTAGCTCTGGGTCAACAGAGCTTACCGAGGGAACCCTTCAGTCGTCAGCTTACTATGGCCTCTAACATTTTAACTAGCTCCTCTTCTGATGACTCCTCCGATGAGAACACCTGAGTGCCCCGCCGTGGTGACCAAGATAGGTTGCCACTTCTTAAATATAGGACACTAGAGTGAGTCTGTGTGTTAAGTTCCGGGGTGATATTTCGTCGTCCATGGAAACTGTTAAAATGGTTTTAATATTTCACAGTCGATATATTAATATATTTATTTATTTCGTTATTAATAATTGTATTGAACATTTCATACATTTAAACTTGTAAAGCAACAATTATTTATTGTTTTCGTTAAGTTATAGCTGGCAGTGTTACAATTTATCAGTATTTTTCTATACTCGTTTAATATATATATTAAAGTGATGATGTTCTTTAAAATCAAGATGTAATATATATGTATGAATAATATGTATGAAGTAAAAACCTAATGCGTAGGTATAAAATAAAGTAGTGCAGGTTTTCAATTTCTTTTAAATATGGCACCTGTTGCCAATGACAATACATTACAATAAATTAAGTGTAAATAATACGTAATATATATGTACACATAATATATAACTTCTTTACATTTATTAGATTTTTTTATTATGATGCTTATAGACATCATATTAAAAAAAGCTTATATAAATGAAGTAATTTTTCTTATTATCCATGTCAACATTTTTTTCTTAGTCAAATTGTAAAAGTGAGTTGAAAATAACATATTTAAAATAAATAATTATGGCTTGGTTATATTTACTGTCATTGGCAATGTGACTTTACTATGGAATTTATATAAAGAAAAACAATTTTGAAATACCACTAACTACAGTTAAGATAAAGTTAAACGTCGAAATATAAGGTGAAAAAGGAAAAATGCGTACATTGAATTTTTATTCTATGAAAGCACAATTTCCATCGTGAGAAAACATTAATATTGGTAGAAAACTTTGCAAAGAAGCTTTTGAAATTGAATTGTGTAAATTAATGTAACTTATAATAATACAAGATATTGCTTTAATGTCCATAGTGTGTTTTAGACGACCGCCGTTAATTACTATGCTTGTAAAAATATTAGATACTTAAAAGTTGAATTGTTGCTAGAATATTGATTTGATTTGTACTTAAATATGTATAGTTAAATATATTAAGAAATATTTTTAAGCCATTTAGTACAATAATAGCGCTAGATCACTTGCAATGATAGTGTACCTATATTTTGTTTGTATTTGTGTAGTTGAAACTTAGTAAGTAAATAAGCATGTTCCTTGAAAATCTCGTATACCACACTTTAGTCTCGATATGGGCCTAAAAGTTTTTGGTATAGTCTTACGCATATTTTATAATTATAATTTGTTTTCCTCTCAACCTTGAAGTTATTTATTGTTAACGTTGGTTAGAAAGGCTAGTGATACAAGAATCCATAAAAAAAATGTGACCACTTGGAAAAAATATAAAGGATTACTTATGTAGTATAAAATAAGTACGTAATAACCCATATTTATATTTTTGTATGTGTGCACATTTTATACTCACTCATGCATCGTAAGTACCTATACTTTATGCCAAATAAATAGATTACGTTTACTTATAAAGGCTTATATTGAAAATGGTAAATATGTACCATTTGCAATCGTTTAATTATTTGTATTTGAGATAACGTTAAAAACGATAAAAAGTTATTTAACATTATTTTACTTAATCCTATTGCAATCGTTTTTTATAATTTATTAAAGTAAAATATTTAGCTAAAGTTTTAGTAGTCTTAATTTTTTTTTATAACCAAAATGTTATTATAGTATACTTTAATTTCTTGCTTTATCTATTTTATATTTTTTTTTCACGATCGTCACGAGAGTTGTGATAATGTAAATATATTTATGGACTAACTTATAATATATGTTTAAAGGTACCTATGTACAACGTTGAATTTGTAGATAGAGATTGACAATAGAGTAGATTAATTTTTTAAGCACGGTTATTGTGAATTTTCTATAAATAAACGCAGTTTCTTTAAACAATAAAATACTGGTAATTTATAGAAAATAAGTATATTATTTTTTTATTTATATTGTATACCAACATTCTTGTTTGATATAAATGACTAAATCCTTCAAAGGCAACGATGTTAGCATCGTTGCCTTATAGAAAATATTTGTCAATGTAACATCTAAAACATTTCATTTTATTTATATGGTTAACATTTTCAATAAATTATTAACGAAAAAAAGAAAGTGAAAAAATCCTATAATACATTTTTTTTATCTCAACTTCATTAATTAAACAAGATATAAATAAAACTAAGCTTTCCACGAACTATGGTGTGTCAATTGAAAATAATTAGTGCCTAGCTTAGATGACAACAGCTCATTGTTTTAGTAATGTTATACTTAACATTGTTATATTATTATAATATAGATGATAGAGTGTAATTTTTTCTTTAAAAAATATATAATATGAATGAAAATTTTTATTTTTAACCCCATTTCGTTATTACACTTTCTTAATTCATTAATTAATTCACTCTAAATATTTCTAAAAATAAGCGGATTAGACCATTTTTTTTAACTTTGCGTGCGTTACTGTCAAACAGCGTAAGGCACAGAGCGTTGCGCACTTGAACATAAAAAAAATTCGCTTTAATTTAGTCGCGAATTTAGCTTCTATTACCTTAATATGTGCCTAATATGAATGATTACTAATATAAATATTTAATATTTTCATTTCCTCGAGTGGGGTTCGTCTTTATTACCTTAACACATATTTAAATATTTTATTTCCTTACAGCAAGTTCGTTAATGATTTCCTGCTTCAATCAATTCAATAAATTTTTATTTCATAATGAATTAAGGATTTACATGTATCTCTGATTCTTTTAGAAGTAACAAAACTATATATAGAATAACATAGGTTCTATACCTATGTTATTCATTTACAAATCATGTTGTTCAGAGAACGAATATATAAAATCTTATTTATTCTGAAGTATTTCCTGTGTTTAAAAGAAACAAAAATGCAAAACATTAACTTTAAAAGTATTACATAGTTTAATCACCAATTTCAAACTTCGCGCCAATAACCTGTTTTGCAAAAACTTACCTAGATGTCGTATCTTACATATTTGACGTGAAGATATAGAGAAATTATTATATTTCATTACAAATCATTATTTTGCAATAAAATTTACTCCTATCTTTGCAAATATTAAGTTAACTTTAATCGTTTTATTTACAAACGTATATATGTGTCGTCTCATTTTATTTATTATCATAAATATTATTCACGTGACATTCAGAACAGTCAGAATCAAATATTAGTTTTATCTGTAGTCCGCTGGCTTGCCCGTGTGCTTGTTGTCTTGTGGTTTTTCTTCCTGTTTATAATTTTCATGAAAAATAACGGAAAATGTCGCGTAACTGTAAAAGCTCCTATTGAATAAATTTAATGATTAAAATATTTGTTATATGATTGATTATTTATTAGTGTGCAGTGTTATGTGCTGCAAAGTTATCAAGACGAGAATGAAACATACTTTTGCTCTGTAGTTAATAATATAGAAGGGTAAGTGTCATTGAAAATAGTAAATAATAAAGCTCTAACTACGTATAGTTTTAATATTAGTGTTTTAATATACTAACTGGAACTGGAATACGAAAGTATCCTTATTGTAAATAATGCCTTTCTAAAATTCTTTCAATGTTTTTGTTTACGACATTAAAATAATATGATATTCAATGTAAACTTAATTATAAGTTATAAGTTTTTCCACTTAAATACTTTACTTATTCACGACTTATAATAAAAAAATCTATTGTTCACTAGTTATCAATACTACTTATAATCTTATCAATGTGGCTATCAACAAGTGTGTATCTTCATTTTTCTCTAATTTTAAATATGTCTGAAGGCGGCAATGTAATTATTTAGTAATTATTATGGACATACATTATAATGTATATATTAAAAATCAAAACATACCAATTTGTAATGCTTAAGCTAAAAATATAAAATAAAAATTTATCAGCCATGTTTCAGCATAATCTAATACAAAAGACAAAATATATATAAATGTTATATATGTAGGACATTGTGTGTTAAATGGCAAAACTTAATGCTATGCTTTGCCTTGTCAACAATACAAGAAAATGAAAATAATTCATTTTCCCTGGATAGTAATCAATCATCACATTTATGGTGAGAAGCTGTGCTCTCAAAATCAGTTATTATTTTTATAATGTACAGCAATAAATTATATATAACAAATAATATAAAATTTATATTTTGTAGTCAAAATGGAGCATGCAGATTTGGTTGCCGAAATGGTGCAAGTTGAGCACCTCACAACTCAGGAAAGACTTCATCTAGCTAGACGGTAAGCCTATGTTTATATTAATTTATTTTTTTATATATTACACATGTTCTAAAGTGATATTTACTGTAGGGGCCATGTGATATAATGGTATTTTTCATCTAGACATTATTAGTATTTATTTTCATCTAGACATTATAGTATTATTTCATATACAATGTTTTTTAAAAACATGTCCTTTTTGGACAATGTTTGATAACAAAATTGTTTGCTTTAATTAATTGATTGCCTGTGAATGGAAGACATTTATGAAAATATATTGTTGGGGGTATTTATCAATGTAATAAAACTCAAAATAATATTTTTTACAGTATAGTCAGTTTGTAAAAAAAAAATTTTATCAATATATACAACTCACTTATGTTGAATTTACCACAAATAATGCTTTTTTGTGGAATATTGGCTTTAAAATTTAAATTTTATTAGAATGCAAAAGCATTTTTATGCAAGCGGAATTTTTACTTTGGTAAGAAAACAAAGTGCAGAATTGAGTTAAGCTAATCTATATAATCTATATATAATTTCCCTGAATTAATCTATTGACACTAATTTAACCAATTTCTTGCTGTCTATTTTATCTTAAGAATTGCCAAAAATATGTTTGTTCAGTTTCTTTTTCTAATTCTGTCCAGTGTCTACAGAGGTTCTTTCTACAGGTTAAAAACATTTGTGATATTCAATGTAAAAAATATTTAATAGATGCAATGGCTCACGTTTAAATGGAAAGTGACAAAGTACTATTTTGACATTAGGTTCTCTCTGATATAAAATTACAAAAATCATTACTGTTTTGGGTATTTTATTAAAAAAATGTTTGGATAACTTTCATTATTTTTTCTCTAGATATATATAAAGTGGTGATCCACACATATAGTAAAAATATTTAATAAATTGTGTTCTATCTTGCCAAACGATAATAGTGATGACAATGTATGGCTTAGTGGTCAGAGCATTTGGACGGATTCCAAGAGGTGCGAGTTCAAACCGTAATTAATCAAATCAAAATCATACATTAAACTTTTTATACGTTTTCTTAATAAGTATTTAACTTTGATTATTTACAATCATGATGAAAACTCTTTAACTTTATACAAGTGACACGGATATTACCGAGGTCAGATGACTAAGAAATCTTATACACTTTTTCAAAATTACACGACATTAACATTTATAACAATTATAAAGTAATCGATAAATAAATATATCCATTTATTGAATATGTTACCGATTTACTTCTAACTTTTTTCATCAACATTGACGTATACCTTATTTTTATCTATAATGCAATCCACGAAGACGCGCTCCACTAGTTTTTTTGAACATTGACGCCGTCGTCAGACTCGTCTCAGGGAGACTCGACTCGGCTCAGGGAGTTGATCCACTTATATATCTATTTTTTCAATATCTAGATATGTTTAAAGCACCAGCAGCTTATGTTTAAAATTGAGATAAGCAAAATTGTTCTAGGAATTAAAGTTTCACGTTTTTATGTTGAACATTTCTATATAGTATACGCGACGGCACAAGCGTGCTACTGTAACCGACAGTTTGTGGGTTCGATCCCCACTCGAGGAAATGAAATATTTAATATTTTCAATTTAAATATTAAATGTTTTCGCCTTGTACAAGAGCAAAGAAATGAAAACATTTACATATTACACAACATAGGTAACGCAGCATTGATTTTCGCCACTCAATACGCAATGCCTCAAATTCGGCGGAAAGTGATGAACGAAAGTGGAACGGAGTGTCTTAACACTAGGTTCCCAAGTTCCCTCTGCCTACCCTGCCGTGTCCAGGATGGCTGTGAAGCTGAGATATGTACGTGGTGTGTTTGCATATACTTATTGGTTACTGTTAAATGTGGTTGCTACTAAGCGTAAGCATTCATAAGACTTCTTTAGCCTTATATTAACTAATAATAACACAATATATAAAATTGTATTGAGCATCTTACATGTCTACTGTAATGCTTTCTTATTAGTTCATTTATTATAGATAATGCGTAACGACAAAAGTATAATACTAGCGACATATTGCACACTTATGCTGTAAGGGAATAAGAGCAAAAGTATCATTATCGATATCTCAGAAAATTATGTAAATACATACATCAATACAGCAGTAAATGATATATAATAAACGCCAAATTGCAATGTTGTCGTCTAGTTATTTGACTTTAATGCGAATGTAATATCAACACGTCATTCGCCAAATTGGAGTGTGGAGTGTCTTGACACTAGTGTTTCTACCCTATAATATCCCTATATTATAGGGTAGAAACATCGGATATCGTGTAAAGCGGCAACGTTGGAAGTATATATAATTAAAACATAAATAGTAAATTTATTGTGTTTTTGCAGTACCAGATCGTATTTGGATTGTAATTATAATAGTTATTTAGATTTTGACACTTAAGTTCAAGTTATATATATAGTTATTTTGATGAGCTGATATTCATGACAATCTGCGTGTGTAAAATACTGATAAGTTAATTACTAATAATAATATAAAATAACGAAAATATATTTTTTTATGTTTATTCGAAATTAACAATTTCACTCCACTTGCTAGTCACCACATATCATGTATATCCTGTCCTATTAATTATGTATATTTTATAAAAGCTACATCTTTATTCATTTTTTTAAACTTATATTATAACGCGGTGTACATATCATTAAAGTATCTTTAAATAAAATTTTAACAATAAAACGTTGTGATCTTTAACTATGATCAAAACCGATTTCTTTCTTCTTTATTAGGCATGTTCCTTGTAAACTAAACATTTGTAAAAGTATAATCAGGAATACTTACACTCTAACACTCTTGCGTAATAATAATTCTATGTAACTAAGAGCTGATAAAATTGCAACAGTGGCGGTAAATGATATAGGCCTTTTTTGTGCAATATCTCGCCATATATTGAGATTAAGGCTGTATTTATTGCATGTAGTTAGTTGTTTTATGACGATCGTTTTTTCTTTTACTTTCACTGAGACCAAGCTCAGACGTTAAACATTACTGGGAGATATGTTTTTAAGAACGGATACACTTATTTAATATCTACTAATAATACTAACACTGGAAAGGTATAAAAATAGTTACATATTTAGAAATAAATAGTTATTAGATTAAATTATTTTAACGCATATACAATGTATTATATAACTCGCGACGCGCACGCGACTTCGCCCGCTCGAATTACACTATTTTATTTAATAATCTCAATATCTTTTTTTATTTTAATAAAATTATAACTTTTAAGACAATATCTGCATAGGAAACGAAATCTACAGTTAAATGAATAAAACGAATGTGGCAATTTTGTCGAACTAAATACTTTAAATAGACGGAACTATTTTATTTATTAATTGATTTCAACGAAACAAACACTTAATGTTGAAGAATTTAATACAAGAAAAAGTCATTTAATCTCATGACATCACATTCTCAGTTTTCATTATATCATTTAGTATTATTTATTTATATTTTTTTTTGTTTCACACGCACCCTCATTGACATTAGTTACATGGCTTAATCATATAATATATTCTTTCTTTTTCTTCGTCGCTGTATCCCTCGAACATGGCAGGGCAGCCAAAGGGACCTTGAAGACCTAGTGTTAAGACAATCTGTTTCGTTCCCCAGTTTTCGCCGAATTAGGGGCAATGCAAATTCAGTGGCTGAACTCCACACCCCGCTTTGCCTTGTTACCAGAGCGAAGAAATGAAAATAATAAATATTTGAAAATATTAAGTACTTTATTTCTTTGACTGGAGATCGAACCCACAACTTATCGCGTTTACAGTCAGACGCTTGTGCATCAAAATATTTTAGTCTCACAGCTTCACGCTGTATCCTTACTTAGGAACCTAGTGCTAAGACATCACCATGTACCTTATGTGTCGATGTTAAGGCCAGAACTATATTTTTTAGTAAACATCGAAATTATCATTATTGTTATGGTAAATACAATTATTAATTATTTGCATTGTGATTCTCTGGCGTAATATTTTTTATGCTTCTTATTTATCAAAAATCAAATGAGGATTTATATTATATAAGTAAGTAAGTATATTATATTTTTTTCTAAATGGTGCCAAATGTAAAAACTTCAACGTGAAATATATAAATTATTGTAAACTTCATTTTTAATCAATATAATCTAAATATGATACTGCTTTGATATGGCAACAACACATAATTAATATCAATTGATTTTTTTTCGTTGCAGACTACTTGATTTTTTACAATTTCTTATTGCACTGTTGTATTTAGTAAAAGTATAGAGGCTTTAATTTATCTTGAAAGCACGATATATAAATCTAAACCAGTGAGAGAAAATACGAATGTTAACTGACCCACTTTTTATTCATTTAGAATTGATTCTTTTGTACTATACACGTTTTAGCTAATATTTTTATTAATGATTACCGTTATAGACTAATATTATTATCTAGCGTTATCGAAACATCAAATGTCAAACGTAGATATAGATGATATATAAAGGTATTGTTTAGCTGTAACACGTTAAGGTTATGGCTGTATAGATGCGACAATAGATATCTTGCTTCTTACCAGTTGTTCTGAATGATAAAGGCTAATCGTATCTGGAATTCATTTTCCTGTTTTATAAATAAAAAAAAGTCTATGTTGGTATTAATATAATATTTTAGACGTAAGCGGCATAAGCATTTGCATTGCAACTTTAATGTGATAGATTGTGGGTTCTATTCACATTTGATGAAATGAAATATATGATATTTTCATATCTTCTGATCTCCTTTAAGACGGAAAGTGTATTGATGGCAACGGAGTATCTTAACACTAGGTCCCCGGGTTTCCTCTGTCTACCCTGCAATGTTCGGGATATGACGTAAACTTGAAAATAATGTTTAGTTAAAGCGGGCAACGCCGTGAGAGTGTCTCATGTTTTCATAATCGTGATTATAATCACAGAAAGAATATTTATAGTTCCAAGAATGCATAAAATACAACATGCGTACGATTCATTGTGAGAGATAAATTAGAATTACCTACTTAACTTATATTAAAATTAAAAGAATGGTCAATTTTTTATTTAATTCTATTTCTTTATAAACTGTGTAGGTACAATTTGACGTAGTAAGTGAAACTGTTTTCACTTTTTATGATTGCATGCGAACGAACTGTTAACCCATGCGGGATTAAGCTTTAAAAATAATTGCATATTCGTGCTGCAAATAAGTAAAAAATGCGTGACACAATCATTTTTGGGATGTTTTTTTATAACCAGCAATGTACGATTTGTGATTGCAACTTTTAAATGCTAAATTCTAATATAGTATTGTTATTTTCTTGAAAGGTTTTTGTATTTATTTAAAGTTAATCTCAAAGACCTATCGTGGCGCCGCGACATAAGCGTGTGACTGTAAATGACAGGTTGTGGGTCCGATTCCCACTCGTTATTTTATGATGGTGATATCATTTTTTTTTCATAGAATGAACACTATTGAAGCCAGGCGTGGCGCACGGGCCCTAACGTGCGACTGTAAACACGACAGGTTCACAACCCGTTTGATTCCTCCTCGAGAAAACATTTATTATTTTTATTTCTTCGATCTATTAACACGCGGCGTTGTGTTCCGCAAATTAACACGAAATATTGGACGGAAAGGGGAACAGCCCTTCTGTTCTTAAGGAGGGAGTGGAGTGATTAAGACATTCGGTTCCCCTGCTATAAGTTAGATACGGCGTGAAGCTAAAAATACTATACAATTATAATAGCGGCGTACACTATATACTTATAATAGGCTTCTTACCGCTTATGTAAATAAATATAGTCCCTAGGTACTGCTATCTTATACAAGCATCTCACGTTTAGTTTCTTATTACAACTTTATAGTTATCGTCAATCATCGTGGAATTTTTATGATTAGGTAATTATTTAAAGGTACAAAACAAAACTAGTGACATATTTTATATGCACGACAGTTTAGCACGTGTGATTATATGTGCCAATTGAAACTCAATTGTCACAGTCACAGCATGAAGACTTCATACTACGACACATTTATTTATAAATCACTTAATACAACGCTAACGTTTAAATCACGACGTCTTACTTCGTAACAAATCTGCTGGCTAATAAATTTTCTCTTCATTTGTTGACAGTCGTATCTTGTAGGGCACAGGTAATCTTGTATACTAGATTGTGAAAACGGAATTATACTTTGATATAATGTTACAGTTTGTGTTTTGTAAATGCCCCAGATTTTTAAACGTAACATTTAATAATATATGCGTATCCTGGACTTGACGGCACACAAGTGACCCCGCTCCATAACCAGTTTCAGCTGCGACACGTTTGAATGTATAGCTTTTAATTTTAAGACACAGACGTAAAATAATAAATACCATTTTAGTAAAATTACCTGTAACGGCATTCTGTCAAAATGCAGTGGTCTAGTTTTCCATTTCAATAAAGTGAATATTTACCGTTATTTCAAAAGATTAAATTGTACCTTAATACATAACATGGTAACATTTTAATGATTGGTTGTATGTTGATTTTTGTGTATTGCCATTTTTAATATATTACTCCTTGTCTAAATGACAGAATTTTGTTTTATAAAAAATAGCAACCCGCCCGCGACTTTGCCCGCTTGAATCACACTATTCTATTTACTCATTTCAACTATTTTCTGGTTCTAATAAAATGAAAACGTTTTTATTTTTAAACAGATTTAAATAAAACAAACAATAAATGTTGAGGGGAATGTTGCCAAAATATAATAGTGAAAACTACATTAAAATCTGGTTTTAGCCGTTTTTGAGATTAGCGCGTACCAATGCACACTAAATTAACGCGCCCTAAAAGTTTTATTAAATATATCTTCTATGTACAGACAGTGATTGGTTGCATATTTATTACAATTATTAAATAAGTTTCAATAAAAAGTGCAATTGAGCTAAGCAAGCCGTTTTTGCGGGCGACCTTTACGCTTAATACTGTAACAATTCTTAGGCATTGACGTTAATCTGTTTTGTTTAGCGGTAAGTAGTTATATGTATGATACGAAATTTTATATGTGTAATTTGCGCAATAAAGCCTTATATTTGAGTAATAAAAGTAACGTACATTTTTGAAATTTACTTAACGATTAGGAAATCATGTGCGTAGAATATTGCTTTTAATACTGAAAGAAATTAGTTTATTATTACAGTTTATAATATTGTCTAATAAAAGTAAAACATACTTTTGTTATGAATTAACAAAATTTTAATTGGTATTGTTATGTAATAATAATAGTTTTAGCAATCTTAAGTTCTTAACATATGCCACCAATGTCTCTATTTTGTAACATTTTATTTTAATGTATTTCCAGTAGTATTTATATAAAGTCGTTTTAAAAAAGGAAGACGTTCAACGCTTATATTTCTTTATAACATATACTTTGTTTAATAACATATTACACATTCCTAAACCGTTAAGTAGACATAGCCTTATAATTAAATATAACCTTAGTCATATAAGAGCAGAGCATAAAATAGTCACTGTTTATATCGTTTGAATGTCAAGTATGTTACTTAATACTTCTATTTCTTATTATAGACGTCGCATGCAGCAACTTAAACTATGGCAGCAGCGAGAGAAGGAGTGGGCGAGAGCGAGGGCGAAACGAGAGAAGAGCAACAAACGCAGTATATATTTTAGCGATAGCGTCATGTTGCTGGAAGCCGCCGCGAGAAATGATATCGATGAAGGTGACTACGGATTACATACATATATAAATACATACATGCATATTTACTTTGGATTGCCTCTATTGAATCTCCGATGGCGAGATAATAACTTGCACTTGTTAACTTATTGTACTACATAGTACTATTATTTGCCAAAACTCAACAAGCTAGGGAAAGTAAAAAGCGTGCAAAATCGGACAAAACAAAAACTACGCCTGCTATAAATATTCAGGTCAAGAACATTCTTAAGGCGTACATAATGACAGGTAGTCAGAGTTAAATCTTAAATTAGCTATTTGTAAAGTTTTATTAAGAAAATCATAAAAAAAAACATATTATAGTGGCACAATACGTGTGTGTGATATGTGTATGACTTCATCGAACGTTTAAGGATTTTTATATGTATACTTACATCACAACAATGTTAATATATTATAAAGTTACGTCAACAGGCATGTGGGCTTTAAATATATTTAAGAAAGTCAGCTGCTTTTGTTGAATAAAAAATAAAAAGCTAACAGTAATTATATTGTACAATATTTCAGTAATAACTCATAAAATAAGATATAGTTAGATTAACGAGCGCATTACAACATTTACGACAGGCGTTAGGAATGACTTCATCGAGCAAATTGCAACAAATTTATTTTAAAAGTAACTCCTCAGTAACCAACGCTCTATACAAATGTATACGTATATTCGATATTTACTATCGATATAAATAAATGAACAATACAGAAAAATACAAGATAAATCATCTAGGTATATAGTGCCATAATAAATTCTACATTTCTTTGTGCGAGTTCAATGTTCAATGATCATATTTAAAATTATTATAAAAACATAAAATACGCTTATGTTTAAAAGATTGTTCTTAAAGGTATAAAATATCTTTACGAATTGTTCTTAGAATAACAAACAACATAGCTTACAAATGAAAGTGAAAGATGCACTTTCATTTATCTAATTTGTGCTCTGTTGGTATACGTATAGATTAAATTATGATAATTCGTAAGTCTTGAAATGTTGTATTTTCAATTTAATATTACACTTCTATTTTTGACATGGTAGTAATAATTGTTTATTGTTTTCCGGTCGATATATAGTCCGTATATATTTACAAGGTTTTTAATAAACATGAACATAACGCGTTGTAGAAAAAAAATAATTTCATTATCAATAATTCGACCTAGTTACGTGTATATTGTTTTAGGGTGATTTTTGAGGTGTATGCAACTTTTATATACTCACTTAGCTTCACGCTATATCCCGCAACAGCAGGGTAGGCAGAGGGAACTTGGGATGCCTAGTGTTAAGACACCCGTTCCGCTTCCGTTCCTCACTTTCCGCCGAATTTGAGGCATTGCGTGTTGTGAGGCGGAATTAAACGCCGCGTTTTCCCTTGTACCAGAGCGAAGAAATGAAAACATTAAATATTGAATTAGAACATAATAAATATGAATATTTTTTAATATAATATTGTCTAATTACCCACACATATAACAAAATATTATATTATATAAATATTATTAAAGACAAATCGCGGCGTAGGGTACTGCCACTCAACTTGCCATGCTTCAAATTCGGCGAAAATTTAGGATCGAGTGTCTTAACACTAGGTTTCGAAGTGTCCTCTGCCTACCCTGTCGTATTTTAGCCGTAACACTATTCTCAATGATTAACCAAAACTTAATATATCGAAATTATTTATTTTCAGTACGAAGACTACTAGCACGCGGTGTAACCCCAGACGCAACCAACGAAGATGGGTTAACTGCCCTTCATCAGTGTTGTATAGACAATAACGAAGCTATGATGCGACTCCTTCTCGATCACGGTGCAAACGTAAACGCTGAGGATAGTGAAAAATGGACACCTCTACACGCGGCAGCTACTTGTGGCAATCTGAACTTAGTTAGGATATTAATACAAAGGGGAGCAAATTTATTAGCTGTGAACGGTGATGGCAACATGCCGTACGATATTTGCGAAGAAGAAAGAACTTTAGACGCTATAGAGAGCGAAATGGCGTCGAGGGGAGTTACGCAAGGCCTAATAGATGAGACCCGGGCAGCTACAGAAATGCAAATGTTATTGGATGTCGATGAGTTAGTTAAGCAGGGAATGGATTTGGATGAGCCTAGAGACAACCAGGGTGCTACTTTGGTAAGAATTATTGATTGGATTATATTTTACGTTTATTTTTATGGAGGTGAAATAAGATGGACTTTTATGATAGACGATATAACTTTTTTTTATTTTAAGTTCCGTAGTTCATTGTAATCTTGTTAACTATTGTATGGAACTCGAAAAGTATTATTAATAATTTAAGTGAAAAACAGATATAACGTCATATTTATACGATTTTTCTCTTTTTTATGTTGATTATAATTTTTCGTATAAGATTCCTGACTCAAAGGATGGATATACAGTATTACAAATACACTAGCGACTCACGCGCGGCATCGCCCGCTTGAATTACAATATCTTCAATTTCAATCACTTTCTTGATCTAATAACAATATAACTTTAAGAATATAAAATTCATATAAAATTCAGCTAAGTGAATAAAAAAATTATAGCAATATTTTTACTATGTTTTAAAGTGTTATTCCACACTTAGGACAGAAAGATTTTAACCCGTGCCTCTGGAACGGTTTTCCAGAGGCGCGGGTTAATATCCTGCTTCGTTCAAAATTTTTATACGCTTTTTAAATTTAAGCTCAGTAAATTATAGCAATTTTCTCGAACTAAATATTTTAAATTGAAGAATTTTTAATATGTTCCATGTACAGACAGTAATCAGCTACAGATATATTATAAGTAGATGAGATAGATATATGTGACACGTGTCTTTTCGCTAATAAACAGCAAACTTAATATAAGTTGGGCTTGAAATTTGAATCGCCAAGTATATTATATTACTGTGTAATTGATGAAGTGTTGAAATTGCTTATGATGCAATTGTTTAAGATGATTTCCTGGCCGTTTCAGCATCATTAGTTGCGTGATTTATGAATATTAGACATGTCACTTACACTTAGAACTTATATCCGTATTGTATTGTAATAAATATGCGTATGTACTTATAAAAAATATATTTTGTAATTCACCTCTTCTTTATTTAGGCATGTCGTGGTGCAGTGGACCCAATCGTAATTATTTAGTATTTTCAAATTAAATATGTTATATTTCCATTTCTTCGCTTGTGTAACAAGGCACATCGCGGCGTTCATAAATTTATAAAGCATGGAACACGGTTCTCAATTTATTTCGTCAATGATAACTGCTTTACTTTTGTCTTTTGCAAACTTTTTCCTATCACTTTATAGTTGTAAGATTACATTTATAAAAAATCTATTTTTAATAATTTTAACAAAACATAAATTATCACAGCATCACACTCAATTATCGACTTTAATGAAATGTTTACTGATTGACAAGAAGTACATATATGGATGATATACAAATTTTAATAATTTTTATTCTAAGTGCATAAATAAAACCGGAAATATAATATTTTGTAATTCTTTTTTAAATTTATTTAAACACATGAATGTAGTGTCTTAGGCACTAGGTTCCTTCGACTACTCCGCTATATGCGTACAGTTAAAAAAACGTACTTTATAACTTTCGTACTGTAAAGAATTATAGCTTTCATAAGTTACGACTGATTAATAATTAAGATAAAATGACTTAACTACATACGTATATAAAAATATATTTCTGTCTTTTCTAGCTTCACATAGCGGCGGCCAATGGCTATATAAAAGTAGTAGAATATCTTCTAGAGCATCGCGCCTCCACTGATGTGGTAGACCACGACATGTGGCAACCTGTACACGCTGCTGCATGTTGGGGACATGTAAGTATAATTTATGTTAAATTTTAATTTTAACTCTATAGATCGTCACTGGACTTACTGGCTCATAGTCAGATTTTTTAAAATATGTTTAATTTGTTTTTAACCATGGCAAATAAAACAGAAAAGCGTTATATTTTTTTTATCTGTCTGTTTGTCTGTCTGTGGCATCGTAGCTAGATTATTGGCCTTTTTCTAGTTGTGTGTTATCTTTTTGGCATTTTTAAATAATTATCAACATTATTCTACACTCTGAGTAGCGTCGCAGATATTTGTAGTCATCAAAAACAACTTAAACACCATATAAACCAAACATGCTGTGCTTGTTGTTTAGTCTACATATGTTAATTTGGTCAATATAGTAATAATATATGCACTAGTAATTTCATTTTACTTTTATGTAAAAAATATACCTACTAAGATAAAATTCAAAAATTGAAATTTTTGAATAGGCTTTATTCAAATAGGCTTTAGCTAGCACTTTTGAGTTGTCACGAACATAAAATTACCATCGGCTCGGTATGCGGTTCAGCTGATAATAAAAGTTATAAGTATTGTTATCTATTTAATTTTTTGTTATGGTCTTCTAAGATCAGGTTCGCACTACGAAAATATTTTGCTATCATCAGAAACAAACACGTGTACCATTCTCTCAAGCAAGTTAATTTTAATAGTGTAATATTAAATACAGACTAAGCTAATAAAATTGTGTTTGTTAGATATAATTATATAATTATATAATTATATCTAACAAACACAATTTTAATCTTTTATATAAAAGAGTGTATAAAAAATACATAATGAATACAAAGGAAAGTGTACACAAATGTCACACCCTCTTAAATCAGATTGAAAAAAAAAGAGCATAATTATAATACAACATCACCAATAATTCCTTCGAGTGTCAGAAGCCGCCATTGTGCTATTGCATTACAGTGTAATTACACAAGCGATTATTATTCATATTATTATTTGTGGCACGGCGGCATAACGTCTGACTGTAAATTTGGCGGCTGTGGTTCGATACCCACTCGAGTAAATATTCTTTTTCCATTTTCGGTAAGAAGACAAAGCGCAGAATAAAATCCGCCACTCATAACGACTGAAGATGTCTTGAAAATTGGACTGGAATTTCACTTGGATTTCTTCTGTCTATTCCACTTCTTGGTAAAGCATTGTGATAGAAAATCCTAATGAATGTTTTTCTTGTTGCAGTTAGAAGTACTAGAGCTGTTAGTGCATTATGGAGCAGATCTCAACGTAAGGAACAAACATGATGAAACTCCGGCAGGTGAGTGTAATGTTTTCAATATTATTGAATTATAAGTATTATTATGTCATTCATATATTTGATTATCATATACGCAAGAAAATGAATATATATTTAATACTATATTTTTTTTGAAAATAAGTAAATTGACCATTTATAGTTACTATATAAAGATATTATTATGAAAGAAATAAAGCAAAACATTTAATAATCGAAATTACTAAATAGTATGGAAAAGCCGTAGTCTGTGAGAAAACAGTAAGGTATCAAGGAATTCAGCCTCAATATCCTTACTTTTGCAGTACGATCGTAGTACTGAACTATTATTAGTATGCATTCTTATTGCTTGTTTCTAGACGAGGTTTTACACTATTAGAGCCTATATACATTCGAGGCCTGTTGTGGCGCAGGGACACAACAAGTCAACGTGTGACTGACAAGTTGTAGGTTCAATGCCCGCTTGACGAAATGAAATAATTAAAATTTTCAATTTAAATATTTATTGTTTTAGTTTTTTCGTTTTGGTAACAAGGTAAAGCGCAGTGATAAGTGCCGTCACTCAACACCCAAAGCTAAATCCAATTTGGCGAAAAGTGGGTCTTAACACTAGATTCCTAAATTCCCTCTGCCTATCCTGCCGTGTGCGGAAGTAGCTAGAATAACGAATAGACTACAATGGTTATATGTAATGGTTTTTGTGTAATATAACTTAAATGTAACAATAAATCTAAGGGGTGGAGCTGCATTTATTTATTTTTTAAATAAAATAGTTGGCCCTTGAGTGTATATAATGTGTTGTTCGGCAGACATATGCGAAGAGGGCGAGATGCGCGGGCGCATCTTGCGGCTGGCGGTGGAGCAGGAGGAGGTGCGGCGCCGCGCCGCCAGCGCCGCCGGCGAGCGACTGCGCGCCGCGCGGCGCTCCTCCTCCACCGCCTCCACCAGCAGGTATGCTATTGATGACCCTGGACCTATATTTACATGATTACTCATACGTCTTAATAGTATTCTTACATTTTATTATTGTCATCCCGAATTAATAATATGCATAAGTTCAGAAAGCCTAACACCAATCCGGGCATGACTTTTCGAGAGTATTGTGTTTATTGTAAGGATATCCCTTTAATGGACGTTCACATTATATTAGCGATATCGTGAATTTCATTTCATTTTCGATATCTGCTCAGTGAAATCGCCTATACCTAGTGTGATAAAATATTAAATATGAATGAATGTAAAATAAATATGAAGTGTTGATATTTGTAAGTTGTATATATATGCGCAGGGTGCGGTCGGTGCGGCGCACGTCGCTGCGCGAGAAGCAGCTGGCGGCGAAGGCGGACGCGCGCGGCGAGGCGCGTCTGCGGGAGACCTTCGACTCGGCGGTGGACGATGACTATCAGGTGCGCCTCCCTTATATAACAGAACATATAACAGAAACATAGCGTACTGTGTGGTAAAAATATGTAACAAAAAAAAAAAAATATTAAACAATAGTAACAACCACCTAGTAGAAATCGAATTTGCAACCATCGCGCTTAGAGTCGCATTGTACCGCTTCGACAAGATGTGTGTATATTATTATTCTTTTTAAGATTTCATATCTCACAAAAAAGAACATGAACCTCTGTAGAAACACTTAATTTTACAAATTCATATCTAATATGAATATTAATTAGTACATAAATAGAATTATATTTAAAAATTTAAAAAAAACTAATGAGTCTTATGAAATTAGATATGAATTAAAAATAATATGATAGTATAATTAAATGCCATACAAAATAAACGCCAACGCAAGAGGTTTATTGTTGTTTTTTTTTATATGAACTTTTTAGTCTTTTGTGCTCTCTTAATACTTATACTACATATTTTAACATAGTTCTAGCATAATTCGTATATAACAATTTGGCCTAGCAATATACATATTTATATATAATTTGGTCTTATTTATTCATCGTGCAATACCGTGCATTTCTAGAGTGTAAGTTATGACTATAACCTTTTCCCGCAATTATATGCATATAATAAGTGATAGTTATACTAAAAGTTATAAATGAGAATAACAAAAATCGGCACAATCATCAATTTATTTTAATAAACAAAATTGAAGTTCTCTTTAATAGGATAACTTGTTCATTTTTAGATTCGACAAAGTAATAATGTCAATGCAATGTAGGTAGAGTATATCGGCTTATTATTTTTCTTTAAAAAATCAACCAAAACTAATCATTATAAAGTAACAATATTATTATTATAACATTTGAAAAGTAATTTCTAAAAAGGGTTTATCTCCCTAAAGCCAAAATTCGCTGAGATTACGTAATTAGAACGTAATTGTCAAAACTAAAAAAACCTTACATACTGCAGGGCTTTTTGTATTCTATGCCATCATTTCTGCCAGTAAATTATCCCTTTCGTGTTGTCCACGTTACTTTCCTATCAGATACATATTTTACGAGTAAAAATATTTAGACATAGACAATAAATAAAAAAAAATGACATTTAAAAAAAATATTTGTTGACAATTATTTTTGTACAGGGTCAGCTGTTACATCATTAATGTTTGATTGTCTTTACTTAATAATTAAAGTTCTTCCTACTTATCTCTGTTTCGCTGCTTATCATCCACTTATCAATTTGTTGTCTGTTCTTGAAAACATTTTATCATACTTATATATATGTAGCGGGCACTATTGATTTGATAAAAAAAAATGTCTAAGTTTGGCTAAATTAAGTCCGTGAACACTTTTTAAACAATACCGTATTTCATACCTTGCCATTTTCCAGGCCTGTCGTAACGCAGGGCCACAAACTTGTGACTGTTAACGCCACGGGTTGTGGGTTCGAAATGAAATATTACTTGCTTTTTTAAAGAGGCTAAATCGCGATGTCGAGATCCGTCACTCGAAGAATTCAGCAAGAAATAGGGACATTCCAATTTAAGTATTTTATTCAAAATAAAGCTACAAGCTTCATTTTTTGAACGTCAAACAATTTTCCACCTGTTCACTAAAGTTACTGCCTCAGACCTGGAGAAACTCGGCGGAACATGTCTACTTTTTTTAATCAATTATTAACAGTTTGACATTTAAGTACTAATGATACCGTAGACTGGAGCGAGCATTACAGTAAATTACATTAAGACGCTCTACAGAGTAAACAGTCATGGTACACCCGTTAATAGGAACAGGGAGAGCAGCTGAGCAGGTTAGGCATAGGGAACCTGGGAACGTAGTGTTCCCTCTGCTTAACCTGCTTTTGTGTGCGGGATGCTATGCTAAGCTTGCCGTGTGATTCCTGCTTAGAATAGGATCACCCTGGTACTGATGGTGTCGGAAGTGGCGACTAAATTTCGTGTGGGAGAGTCACGCAGCAATGGCAACACGCATGGGCAGACTATCGGATCATTACCATCCCCGGCATTTAAAACCGGTGTTAAATAGTGGCTTCGGCCACTGCGTTTCGCATTGGGTAATGCCGGGCTCTGGTGCCCATCCACCTTAAAGACCGGCAACGCTGCTGTAGTTTGTCTGGACTTACACAGGGCCGTGAGCGACGGTGATCACTTCCCATCAGGTGGCCTGTACGCTTGTTTGCCTGCCGTCTTTCCCATAAAAAAAAGCTACAAAAAATTAACACATATCTGCAAAAGAAAATAATACTATCTTCACTATCGTAGTTTACGCATGACGAAATATCATTCCATTTCACTTCGTACTAAATTATTGTGTATTTATCGTGCGTAAGATTGTATTTGAATCTGTTATTAATTCATATATGTAATGTTGAATAATGTCATTTAATGTTTCAGAAGATATGATTTATTTTTGATTTACTACTAATTCGTGATTGAGTGGTGATTTTATATGCAATATGTATCAATAAAATGTGCATGAAGATTTATAGGTTTAATAATGTGTCATTTAGGTTTTACTGTAGTGTTTGTCGCTCAGTGCTCCCTGTCTATCCCACTAGGGATACAGCGTGAAGTTAAGTTTTTTAGTTGAGGCCTGTCGTGGCGCAGCGGCACAAGCGTGTGACTGTAACCGACAGATTCTGGGTTGGATCCCCAGTCGAGGAAATGAAATATTTAATATTTTCAATTTAAATATTTAATGTTTTATTTCTTCGCTCTGGTAATAAGGCAAAGGGCTGTGTTGAGTTCCGCCACTCAACACGGCGAACTCAAATTCGGCGGAAATTGGGGAACGCAGTGTCTTAACACTAGGTTCCCGGGTTCCCTCTGGCTACCCTGCCTCGTGCAGGATACAGCGTGAAGCTGAAAAAGAAAAGCTTTTTATGTAGGTTTTTTGTGAGTTACTAGCGACCCGCTTCGCCGGATGAATTAATAAACTTTGTAGCAATTTTGTTAAACAAAATATTTTAAATATTTTTTATTTATAACCTATTGATATAAAAGAAACACTAAATGTTGTGCGAAGACTACCAAAATATTATAATGAAAACTGCATTTAAATCTAGTTAATAATAATAAACTTATAAGATATATACACAAAACCATAAGACTTTTTAATATATCTTCTATCTGCAAACAGTGATCAGTGAACAGTTAGTTATAAATTAAAATACAAGAAAATAACTTATTTTTCTATATATTATTTAAAATAATAACTATCCATAATATACAATAGAGATTAATTCTTATACTGCGATATGGTAAAATCCTTTAAATTAATAAACTCATTCTCCACCCCGATTGATGGCCGCAAGCCAAGGTTCGAGTCCCGGATGAGGCGCCCTTGCCGCCGTCGACACCCTCTCAAGCAGCCACGTAGTGCTTGCTCTTCTGAGAGACAGAGTACCCTCTTCCCTCCCCGATCGGCGTCGCTGTATAAAAGGCAGTAGGGCTAACAGCAAATCCTAACAATTGAACAAAAAACTCATTTCAAAGCTGTCCAGTTTTAGTTTCATCGGACTAAGAAAGTAAAGAAATTGAACCATAATCTATATACATAAAATAATAATTTGTACCTAAAATTAAACCCAATCAAGGACAAAACGATGAATCTGGCTTAAAATATGTTTTTCTATTAAATGGACTATATAAAACAACATTGACTTTAAAAATAATGTTTGTATTTTCATCGATCCATCATTGCGATCTTGTTATATGCTTCATGTTCACTTGTATGTAAGTACATATAAGAAAATACTTTCTAATTAGATTTATAAAAAAGATGAATGATATACGAGAAACATATAATTTTGCTTAGTATAAGATTTACTCTGCATATTTTTGCGTAATACAGTATCATTATACAAACCTATGCAAATTTAAAATTGTTATTGTTACAACTACATACTTAGCGAAAAAAGGGAAAATTTATTGCTATCCATCTACTTGTTACTTTGTTGTATATATGAAAGTGTAACGAGATGTTTATATTTTTGCTCACAACGTTATTGATTTTTTTTGTATTATATATAAGAAATAAAATTGAAGGCTTATCTAATGTTATATATAATAATAATATTTTTTCAAGTTTCCTCTGCCATGATATATGTCACGTATGTCATATTTATCCCGCGATAAAAACCGGAACAAGTTATTTGCATATTGAATTTAAAACTGTTTACTTACTAACCAGTCTGATTTGGCTGAGCAGTGATATATTTATTCATAATATAATTTAATTGCAAGTGTTTCCGTTTGGATAACATTTTAGCGGATCTGCGCGAGTAAATATTGAGATCTAGTTTAAAATTAATTGGCTGAAAGTATGTGAGGTGCCCCGGCTGCACTTAATTACGGCTGCACTTGTGACGCTGTTTTTATATAGCTCGGTTCTATTCTAGATATTGTGAAAATAACTGTTATTACTCACTTTGCATTGTTCATGGTTTATTTTATATGAATTATTGTTTTTTTTTTTTTTTTAATAAGTGTAATGTAGATATAACTAGGCTACGGAGTCTCGTGAGTTAGAAGTACGTTATATGTACTTTTTACATAAACGCGGAGACGCTTATTATAAATTATATCTTAACTTAACTTCGCTTCACTCTATATCCCTTGCGAGGTAGGCAGAGAGAACGGAGTGCCAAATCTCAGCATACCTCTTTCGCCTCGACTACTGTCATCAACCTTTACATACATGCCCTCCGGGGGGTCCTCATGCTTTTTACGTGTCCTTCCAGTATTATCGATACTATATTTTTGAAGGTCAACCGAGGTTTTCGCCTCTCCCTCTCGTACCACTAACTAATATCATAACAACAACATAGCCATAATAATATTATAGTCATTATAATATTATGTCCTATAACATACAACAATTTACAATTGCCATACTTGATAATTAATTGTTCACAATGTTCTTATATATGGTATTCTCCTACGCCGTCATGTAATTCAATGTTTTGTTTTCACAATAATCATTACACATACAAATAATGAAACATCCTCTTCTGATATTAATAATATAATTAAACAGTTATAATCTTGCTCTTTTGATTAAGACATAGGATCCGCTAGGTGATGCAAGGTTTTTTTTTATTAAAGTTACATGTTATTACTTCTCACATCTAACATATTGCTAGATTGGTTCATATCCGTTAAAACGCTATTACAAAAATATTATTCTTTTAAACATACATTTTATACGAGATGACATATAGTGTATATTAGTATAATTGAGGCCTGTCGTAGTACAGGGGCACAAGCGTGTTACTGAAAACATGCCAGGTTATATGTTCACTCGAGAAAAATGGAGAACGCAACTAGGGTCCTAGGCTTCTTTCTGCCTACCCTGCCATGAGCGTGAAGCTAAAAAAAATATAATTGTAAATATACTCTATAATTGTAAGTCTACTGGTTCTATGACTCCTCGGTTATCACCGAGCTACTAGTTCAACTTTTTTTATTCTTATATATTTATGATTACTTTTTTATTCTAATGACATTTTATTACGTTACCTAAAAGTAGAAACAAAACGACATTTTCTAAAACATGAAACCTAGCTAGATCGATTTATACACCCTATAAACTAAATTTTATGATAATCGTTGGGCCGTTTTCGAGATTCAAATTATATATACTGTTACTGACGAACTACTCTACTCTCTCTCACTCTCTACTGATGAACTCTTTATAACGTCATTCTTTTTAACGATAAACTCCCTATAAACCAGAGGTGAGTACAGCTTAGTTGGTTTGCGTTAAACCCCGTTCACTCCATGTAATGATAACTCTTTAACGACAAAAGTCTCTTGAGTTTCTGTATAAAGAGTTTACACTGTATATACAATCATTGCTCATTCAAGTATATGTATAGTAGATAAATTTGTTTTCCCTACATTTTTTTAGTTTCTATTTCTATGAATTTTTCGTTTAAGAAATACACTAAATACTTATTACGTAGCTGGCGACAGCAACCTGAATAGTACAGCTAATTGCTAATAGCGCAATATCTATGTAAAACCTTGACGAGCATGCAGGTGTTCATGTTCACCATATTGTCACAAAATATTACAATCTATTGGCAAAGTTATTAAAATGAGGAAGTTATTAAATAGTATATTAAATATTTAATATAAAAAAAACATTTCTTCACTGTGGTAACGAGGAAAAGCAATGTCTCAAATTCGACGGAAAGTGACTGTAAAGTTGACGGTGGTTCCGAAGTTTCTTCTGCCTACCCTGCCATGTGCGGGATACAGTGTAAAACTGGAAAAAAATGAAGTACAATACATTGTACATTTTTTTTACTATAGTTAAAGTAGTAAACAATCTCCTGTCAACACTCGATGAGCATGATATAATGCGAACATTATTCAAAATTAGACAGTGATAAAAATAAGAATGACTAAGCGACAGACATTCGTTACACGCATTGATTGACGACACTTCACATATTAAAGTTTTCCTGCGATTTCCCTCGTCGCGGACGATGGCTTCACGCACCGAGAGAGTACGCGCAGTCTGTGCGGGTCTCCCGCACACGCAGTGTATCGCCACCGATCTTTTTCTGATAATGCATTACGATGTACAAAAGTTTGACGATTTGGAATTTTTTATCAATTAACTATTGTTGGTGTGCCTGGGTTTAGTGATCATGCTTATGGGACTGTGATTGTGATTTACAAAAATGTCACTTGATATTATGTTTCTGACTAACGACAACTTGCATCGCATGCGCAAGGACCCGCCGGTATTAGGTCTTCGGTACCGGGTACGTTTAATTATTCGATCTATTTTTTTAACATACTTAAAAGTGTTAAGATCGAATTCATTTTTAAAGTGGTTTAATTATAATCTGTATACTCTTCTTCGCTTTTAGAAGATATAAAAAATTGTTACTTTTTTCTTTATGAATTTTTTTATTTAAAATAACTGATAAAGGGTTCAATAGAAGTTAAATTTATTTAAAATGATGTGATAGTTACTTTGACTATAACATTTTGATAATGTTTTTTTAATCATGGGATACACTAGGTATTTAAATATTTAGTATACTAAAATTTCATATGAAAAATCAAAGAAATATAAGGCAAATATCACCTCCCAAATATCTCTCCAATATAAAATTGGAGCGACGGTATTTATAACACCCCGACCTTATTCAGAGAATGCCAATTTTATAAAGTCATTACAATTTACTTGTGTAGCACTCGTTCGTAATTTCGTCAATCAAACCTAACCTAACAAATGAAGGGCATTTTCAATTGTGTTTGAATTTATGTGGATGTTGTTCAAAACAATTAATTACATATGTGTATGTTAAATATTCATCTGTGTATCTCCTATAGATTTGGAGATACAGAAAAAGAAAAGTTTTATTGCAACAATAGGTACAAAGTCAAATGCAATCTAAATCCTTTAACTGTAATACAACAGCGCACAGTTCAAGGTATGTAAGCCTATGTGAACTATATAGGCGTAAGCAGGCTTACTCATATTTAAGATTAGGTACACACCTTTAATTTTGTGGCTAGGTGATTGTATTACACACAGAAATTTTTAACCGACCGACCTTGTTATACTTACAACAAACTTACTATTTACCGTTAATTTTTTTTCGTATCTTTTTATATTACTTTTTAAAACTAGAGTACAGTATTTGAGATGTTCATGAATTTCAAGTAATTGTTGAGAGAACACACTCGTAATAAATGTTTACTTCAAAAACAAATAAAATCCAGCATTTTTTTGTGTAAAAAAATTGTTACACTTTTCTTGTCTCCCAAATATAGTAAATATATCAAATCCTATTGATATATGTAGATTTTATAGTCTTTCTCTGTATGAATATCGACATAAATATTATTACTCAGAGCTGTGAAACTGTTTGAATTGCTTTACATATGAATAACAACGACATTTTCTCTATGGTGAAATGTATAAATGACTTAATTAATATTATTAAATGCCAAATGCAATGAAATATACAGAGCATATCTTCAGATATGGAGTGGCAACATAAAGCGTGCCGACTAACGCAGTGATTGCAAATTTAAGAAATACATCTTCTATGATACAAGAATCTAATACATTGTACCCATTTTTTGTCAAAATCCCGTTTTTATAAAGAAGTATAGTTATAATGTATATAAGAGAGGAATAATTTTATTAATCTAACATTTCTATATTTTAAAATTGATAAAAAATGTTTTTTTACGTCGATTGGTTCTCTATTAAAAAAAAATATTTTAATCAAAACTCCCTTTTACAGAATTTGTATATATATACAAATTTACACACAAACAAAAAATATCTTCATTATCCTGAAGATATACAATTAAAGGATATTCAAACAAGTTCATCATCAATCATTCAATTATTTTAATATTTATTATTATAATAAATTTATTATTATATTATTATAAAAAATTCTAGTAATTTTACATAAATTTGAGTAATAAGTATTAAGCAACGTATGTTAAATATTTCAGGGGCTGACGAACGGAGTAGAGAATGACCAGAATTCAACTAACATATCCGCTGATTTATCGCATACACGCCTATCTATAAGTTCAACAGCGTCAAACCAAAGTTACGAGTCCGGAAATGTCGATTACGCGGTTCCTAAGCATTCATACAACCAAAAAGGAGCTCATAGAATTGGGGATACTATAGATTCGAATGAAAACATAACGTACAATCAACCTAAAATTACAAACCCTCTATACGGAGCGAACGCCGCCTCTCACTACTCGCCCAGCTCCGTTCACGAGGCTCCCAATGAAGCAAAGCACTTCGATCGGCTGCCGAACGGCGTGAGGAAAGCACCGGAAGGTCAAGACAACGAAGCATTCAAAACCGAAGACGCAATAGACGGTATGAAAGAGGTTGTAATGAACCAAAACCCAATCGCGATCGCCGAAAGCGGAACTACGTACACCACAGACAATAATGGTAAAATCAATGTTCATGTCACCGTCATGATTAACGCAGGTAATTATATGCATCCTTTAAACACTCCATTTCACTTAAAGCACCTATAACATACATGTAAGGCACAATTTAACAATTTACTCAGTAAATAGAGCACAGTGATGGTTTATATTGAAGTTGTTGGAAGTGGACGAGTAAGGAACGAGGATGCATATTGAGGCAAGCGGTTATAACGATAGTATGTATGTTCCTTGTAACATCATAAATAATCCGGTTATTATGTATTAGTATACGTATATTGTATATATTCTAGATCACACTACAAACTGAACTAACTACACATTTAATTTGGACGTGATTTTATTGTTATTATTCATTGAGATCCATTTTTGTTTTTCATGTTATTAATTACAAAATTTAATATAATAACTGGATTTAATTGTAGCGCTGGGATGCATTGGTATTGTGAATGTGTTGTTTTTTTGTAGTTAGACACGCATGAATCTTTTTATACAATCTTGTCTTTCACTGCACACTGTCTGTTCGTTAATTTTTCCATTTCTTTATGTTATAGAAAGCATATTTAGCACTAAAGAAATCGTATATGTATATATAAAAAACTTACAAATTACACTAGTGATGTAACAAGTACATTTGGCGTTGCTATATTATACTTTCGTAAATCGTAGTATTGCTCTTGTGTAGAGTAATATATAGTGTATGCACGTGAAAGTACGCCAATTAAGAAACATCACATTCCTGCACAGTTACGCTCATCTCGTAAGACTATACTTATAATTCCACTGTTTTTTTACAAACATTAAGTTGCCAGTACCGTCTTATATACGCTCAAAGTCGGAGCTTATGAGAAATGCACATACAATTTCGACAATATAATATTAGCATGTGAAATAGTGCACGATGGAAGTCACCAAACGAAGTCACAAGCAAAAGTTGGTCTCTAATCTAATGTTTATGACAAATGTTACAGGAACGTTAGCAGACTTGAAGAAACAGAGAGCACAGATAAGAACGAACGGAAGCCCAGTCGAGAGCAGTCTCAATTCAACGACAAATCACAGCTTGAATTCTATACCGGAAGTTCCGAAACAGGAAACACAAATTCAGATAAGTCCAACGATAAATACTAATGCAACAGTGCCGAGGTTCTCGGGGCACACTAGTGATGTGGTCGGTGACACCAAGTCGCACCGGTGCTGTGTTATAATGTAGGCACATCACTAGTACCAACTGTGTAGTCTGATAGTCATTCCAAAAAAATATTTATTCCGGACCCATCTATAATAAATTGTTGAAATTATTTTGCGAACTAATTCTTTCAAAATGACAATTGATATTATATCTTTTGGTTTCTATTTGGCGTAATAATTTAATATTTTTTTTATTTTTCGCAAAGAAATAGTTTAATTTTATAGTTGAATGAATATTGCCATTTTTGCTCGCAAAGCAAGGGCTTGCCAATTTGCTACGGATGTGTGATAGTTTGTAAGAGCTCAATGGTTATGTACATAAATATGTGGTTGCTAATATTTTATATTGTAAAAGGTTTATATATTCAAGCTGATATTCCGAAATACTTGTGTTTCTTTCTTGCCATAAATCGAATTGAAAATTGAATCCCGTCATTGAAATGCAATTATTTCTATTAAAATAATTTGGCAATTTCTATTCTATTTTATTAGATCTTTGACTTTTTTGCCAAAATAATAAAAAGTTTTAGATCATATCTGTTATTTAATCCATAAATGAAAGCAATATTTAACCATAAATTGTACTACTATTTTATTTTATATAACTATTAATGGTTAAGAGGATCACTTATCTATGAATCATTTGCAAAATTATTATAGACTGAAATGTTTACTATGCTGATATATTAATTTAATATTCTTAAGTAAGTATTGATAAAAGAATTTCAATAAATAATAAACTTTTGTACTTTTTTGTTATTTGTGAATAATCTTTTTCAATATTTGCTTACATGCCAGTTATTTTGAAACAGCTGATAGTTGAAAGGAATGAGGGGGCCATGGGTTTTCTATGGTTTATACTTACATGTACATTTTAACTATTTAATTTTTTTCTATTTATTTTCTAATTGTAATATGTCAATAGCACAGTATACAAAAATAGAAGCAGTTAAAAATGGCCTAATTTTCGCATAAACAATGTATAATATTTTTATTCTTTTTATACTATAATGTTGAATTATATACATTAAAAAAACAATTTTATATCACTTTCAAGCCTACTAAATATATTATGATTAATGTGTATTAGATATGACATTGTGTATATTTCATTGTTTTTATCCTCGCTATTATTTTTAATCTGTAGAAATATTTCTTGCTTATTTGCACAATCATTTACTGCTAAATACTCTATGTGTGCCAATTTGACTATGTTTCACTTTACATCCTATACGAGTTTTTATATTATTTTACATACTTATATTAATTGTAAGTTGTTATGAAAATTATAAACCTTCCAATATGTAGCAACCTTGAAAATCCAGTGTTCATTATTATCTGTGTTAATCTTTTAATGGAAGCTAGACATTCCGTTAGAGTTTACAAATATATTTATGTAAATAAGCTTTTTGAAACGTATTTATCATAGTTGTTAATCCCCATCCTTTAGTAATTAATTCGTCCATATCATAGTCACTAGTATAGAATAGACTATTGTAGAGTAAATCACCAGGTACTTAAAAAGTACTTAAATGTATAGGGAAAGAAACTACTGAGCATTCCATGGATTGACGGATGTGTGAAGGTGCTTGCAGGGGGAGGGGGGAAAGGAACATTGCCTCAGATTTGCGACACAATGTGTAGGTAATAAAGGTGAACGATATAGTACCGGACACGGCTCGGTCTAGTTGCGATATCAATCTTTTACATTATTCTTATATGATAAATATATACGTGATAGAATCGGAGCAATAGTGTGTATGCCTTCTTGTTTCTCATGGAAAAATATTTTAGCGGATTGAGATCGGACTAAGGACGAACCGTGATCCGTTAACTACAATGTGAATCTGGTCTATGGGGGCTCTTTGAATGCTTAACGCTCATTTCCACTTTCCAAGTTCCTCTCGACACCGACACTAAATTCGAAATTATTGCACTAGATTATTTTTAGAAAACGTATATTTTTTACGTTGCGCTCTGACCACTAAAACACACGTTCTTACAGGGACGCAAAAAAAATTATACGCTAACTGTCACGTAGCCTAATAAAAACGTATGGCTTAGTGGTCAGAGCGCTTGGATCGTTTCTATAAGATACCTGGGTTCGAGTGCCGCCACGTTTAAATTTGTATGTTTTCTAAAATAAACTTCTATCTTCAGTGTGAAATAGCACTTTAAATTTTTAAAAATATCGTTTTACTAGTGCTGCCTTCGATGTACTTTTTAGAAATGATATATAATGTAATAATGTGACGCGAAACCAGCAAAGCAATATAAAATGGCCTTATAGATAACTAAGCACAAAATATTCCGGTTGTTTTTTGTTTCTTACAGTATTATTTTACTAAAGCATTTTTACAGGCATTTTGTGATATATATCATATTTCGAAGACATTTTTTTTTATTATATCAAAAAAATAATCATTGTTACTTATTTATATTACAGCTATTATAAAAGTATTTTTATTATAAAAAATTTATCATGAAAAGTAATGTATAGAATTTAATTTCTATTAAAAAAATAATTAAAAATTGAAGTTTTAAATTTCATTAGGAGTATAATTAAAAGTGAAACCCCAGTTACATTTCAAATATTGATAATAAATAAGTCTTACACTATCTAATGTCTTACAAAATGTTTTGATGTTGATATTTTAGATATTTATGATTAACCAGTGTGTGGCGATTCCGTAAACCAAATCGTTGTGAACAAAATTGTACAGAGTTAGCCATAGAGAGAAATATACGTATATTATATGCAACAGCACAGCGTCTGACTGTAGATACGACAGTTGTGTTTTCGATTGACACTCGGGAAAATCATTTATTTTCATTTTGTTTTAGAGCATGTAAGAAGACAACGCGCTGCTTTGAATATCTCCACGTAATAGGCGGAAAATGGGACCAGAATTTCTTAACATTAAGTTCCCTGTTTGTTTCCGGGTAGACCCCATCTATACCGACGAGCAGAAGTACGAAATTATTGAAATAGATATTATTTTCAATGGTTTTCTTCTATCGCTCAAAACAGGATATGCAGAGGGAACATAGGAACTTCGTGCTAAGACACTCCGTTTCCATTAAGATTTCTGTTGCCCACTTTCCGTTGAGTGTTGAGTTACGCAAGTCAACGCGGCGCTTTGCCTCGTTACCATAGCAAAAAAATGAAAATATTAAATTTTTCATTTCTTCGAGTGGAAATCGAACCCACAACCTGTAACATTTACAGTCTAAAGCGTGTGCGCCACGACACTTCCTATGCCACGACTGGCCTCATTTTCTCTTATCTACAGTAATTTAGTCTTAAAAGTCCTTTTTAGAATCCATCACGAGTGCCTCTTGTTAGACTTGCCTTAAAATATATGTCCTGTGAAAAATATTAAGTATAGTTACGTAATTAAATGTTAATTGTTGAATTTTAATCAATACCTATACTTTTAAAATTATTCCTATTTATAAAAATGTAAGATTCATTGTATATAAGACGTGATTTTTAATTAGAAGAGAAAGGAAGAAGTTCTATTGTGAGGGTGGCTATATATATATTTTTTGAATATTAATATATATTTCAATATCTAATTTTTTAAAGTAGCCTTGCCATGTTTGATCTTGCCTTAAAATTTACTTTTTTTTTACTAACTTATACAAAATTGATGTTTTAAAATGAAGAAAATGAAGAAAAGTGTGATTTTTTTTATAAACATGAAGAAAACAATATTAAATAGTTTTGTTATTTATATTTGGCAACGCTACTTCTTTTTACAGCTTTATTATTTTTCACTTTAACATTTTGAATACGAAATGAAGTCTATAAATTGTAATTGCTTCATACAGCACAAAGACATACAAAATAAAAATCACTTTTTCCTAATACATAGTTCTATATTAATATCTTGTAAGTAAATATATTAAGAAAGCAGCCTTATATAGATAACCACATATTGGATGTGAAAATTACAATTTATAAAGATTCATTAGTAAAATAAGGCTATACATATCTTTATTGTATTTTACCTATGGAGGAGGTTGTAAGAATAATATTATTATGCATTTTAATGTTGAAGTAATTTACACGTAAATTATTTCTATTCTATACTAAAGAAATTTATTATTGTGATGTATAATTCCCTAATGTATCTGTGTACTTATATTCCGATGCACTACTGTTCCAACGTAACGGTTGTCAGTACAAATTTATAGTGAATGTTCAATGCAGCTCAACCTGTTGTATATTATACTCAAAGTTTCTAATATACATAGATTTATTACTATTAAAATTTTATCAAACTTAGTGACTGACTTTTGAGCAGTAGTGTTTATATTATAAGATGATTCCTAATTTACTTAATTATTATAAATAAATCGATTGTTTCAATTACTGTGTTTTATTTGTTGTTACGTTTTATTTTATCTATTGTATGGTATTTAAAGTCTGTGTCGTGATGTCGCGAAACATTTAAATACAATAAATATTTGCAATATTGTTGGTTAATTTACATTACTATGTAGTATTCACTGAGCATAGCAATAAACACTTTAAGATGGTATATATGTCTATAAAGTTTCAAAATAAATACAAGATAGCCAAAATATGAAGTTAAGTGACTTTTTAAAGGACTGTACGTAAATTTATGGTGGTTATATTCAGTTCCAATTCAATATTTTTGATCAACTTTACACTGTACTTCACACATATGCCTGATGCATGTGGCATGATCAGGTAAGCAGGGGGAACATGGGAACCTAGTTCTAAGACACTCCGTTACTATTCTCGTTCCTCGCTACCACAACCCAACACCAAATTAATGACAACAAAATTTAAAAAGTTATAGATATATTTTATTATTGTCGTCACAATGTCGAGGCCTGTCGTGGTGCAGCGGCACAAGAGTGTGACTGTAACTGTCAGGTTCTGGGTTTGATCCCCAGTCAAGGAAATGAAATATATTATCAATTTCAATATTTAATGTTTCATTTCTTCGCTCTGGTAATAAGGCAAAGCGCGGCGTTGAGTTCCGCCACTCAACACAGAATGCCTCAAATTTGGCGGGAAGTGGAACGGAGTGCTTGACACTAGGTTCCCGGGTTCCATCTACCTACCCTGCCTTGTGCAGGATACAGCGTGAAGCTATGTATGTATGTACTACGTCTTTAAATTGACAGATAAGTAACGAAAAATGTGCTTATATGCGCTAGTTTGATCTGTCAGAAGCGGAACGTTGTCTCCTCTTAAATTGGTGATTTTATTCAAAGTCACTGTCTATTAATTAACTGCACATTAGAGAAAACGTAACATTATTACAAAATAACGTTCAAACTTAAATCGTGATTTGCTCTTCTTAAATTAAACTTGAACTCTATAAACGCAGAGTCGATCGATTCGGTCTTACTTCATGTTACGTCATTACCTAAGGGTACATATTAATCAACATTAAGGAATATTTAATATAGCTTTTTATTGTTTCCTTGCATATTTGTTTATTAGATTGTACTTACGAGTGTATTCAATTTTATAATTAATTGAAAAAACGTGTAGTGCACCAATAGACGCAATGAAATACGTAAAAATATTGCGTCATAAAACTTCAGCTGCCAATTATGACTGGAAATGTAATCGTCATCGTGAAGTAACGAATCTTACACTAATATATTAGAATTTAGAGAGAATAAATAAATGCTTATCTTTAACTTTACATATAAGAATTTAACGTGGTAAGATTTTTTTAGAATTTTTACATAGTAATTTTATTTCTGGATTATTTTTTATAAAGACGATTAGTCAGCCAAGACAGCTAGCCCACTTAAGTATATTGAATAATTTCTCTGCTTTAATTACTAAAATTTGTTTATTAAAAACACAATCTGTCATTGATAATACCTCAATATATACATAATGTAGAGACGATGTCTGTATGCCTTTAGAAGTTTTGAGTTATGACACACTAAGTTGGGGAGGCACATAAGTATTCAGTGATCAGAGAATTACGGTTGTCGGTTACATTGCCGCGGCATTGACAGTGTTCGCCGGACCGCCACACCGAGTAGACGCGTCGCGGCTTCACTCCAAGTGGCAAGTGCTTCACGCGACCAAATATTAATTCCAGAAAATTGGCGATTTATTCATCATTTGTGCATGCTCTGCTTTATAAGACGACTGTGCACCATGAAGCCACCGACTAACGTAAGTGTTGAATAGAATATACTCAATAATTTTACATTATTTGTAATTTTTGACGACTCTACAATTGGGTGGCTTTTTTTTTTGTAATCTTTATCATGTTTTTTGGTATTTTTTTATACTGGCTCTAACAATAGATTTAACTTTCATTAATAATAATGCTTTTATGTCTTTACCGAGGATACCTGAACATCCACGTATTATTAATATAAATATATTATATTTTATTCAGTAACTTATTGATAGTATAAAACAAAATAAATATATATACATACAGTAATTGCGTATAAAATAAGGACAATAATAATACTGAATATGCGAAATGTAAATTTCCATTTCTACATTGATTGATGATTATGGAAGTTTTTGCAGAAGAAAGTGGGACGATGAACTTGAAACTTGATCAGCGATAAAAATCGCTTATACTTATTAATAATTTACTTTTTCAATTCAAAAAAATTAAAAATTAAATAAATTTAGGCAGTATATGTTACTGTAGTAGCTATTGTAACGCAAAAATATATGTTTACTGTAACCATGGTGGTTTTGGATTCGTACTCTACTTATGAAAATATTTAGGTAAAATATACATCCTAATATCTAATTATATAAAACATTATGAAATATCAACACTACAAGTTCCCATAAATGCTGCATTGTGGAAAAAAATATTTTTTTAAACGTAGTATATTTGAAATTAAACAATTCATTTAATTTAAAATTTAGTACTGTAGTAAATACGGTTTTTTTAAAAGGATTAAGCTGCTAGATCACTTTCTCAATATCTCGATTTACATAAATGATTATTTATCCCTAAAATATTTAGCGGCACATGGCACCTTACATTGATAATTTCTCAAATTAATCATATACTGTTCCTGCATTTTTAAATTAATTGGTACATATACTGATTTCATTCGGTAAGAGAATTTGAGCGTGATAAAACCGTTGCTCTACGTGCTTTACGTTAAAAGTATGAATTTCGATATAATTTTGTATGTTTATTTAGCTACCGATTGAACAGATTGATGTTGTGATGATTGGCTTTTGATCTCGGCGAACAAGTTCAAAAACTATACCAAAATAAAGAATTCGTTAGATTTTTTAGGATAATTTTTGGCTTTACTTGACAGTTATTAAAGAGTTGATAATGTAATGTTATCTAATTACTTATACTTTAATTTGTATTTAATTATATGGCTAATTACTTGTTAACTAGACAAAATAAATTAATTTTTAATATACAAATTTTTGTAGCCCCTCCATTACTTGATTGGACATTTGTATATTTTTTAATTAAAAATACATTGTAACTCGTGTCTCACGTGTTGTCAAATGTCACACTGATAACAGTGCTTCAAGGGAAGCGTGCAATTTTAACCGACCGAAATAGATTTCTCACATGTAGTACGACCAAAGTTCAAGAACTTGGTGATTTTAACCTGATTTTTATTTTTAAACACGCGTGAAAATGTTACAGTCCAATAAGTCTTTAAAATGTAACAAATTTTATTTTAAAATAATAGCATCTTATTAATTTATTTTCATGCATTCAAATTTTCTATTGGAATGGACAGGACTCTGTTGTAATTATTAAAGAATACAGCTTCACATTGTAACCCTAGTGTTAAGATACTCCGTTCCGTTCCTCACTTTTCGACGAATTTGAGACCTTACGTGTTCATTAGCGGGACATAACTCCATCCTTTTCCTTGTTATCGTGGCGAAGAAATTATAATATGAAATATTTCATTTGTAAATATTATTTTTTTCACTTCCTCGAGTGGGGATCGAACCTACAACGTGTGTGTACAACATGTCGCGTTTACAGTCGCGTCTATGAACTGAATAGAACTGTCATTGTATATTTAAAATATACTTAGACCCTATTGATTACCAAAGTATAATAAATTAATTTACAAGAGGTCCAGATAAAATTTTGAACGGAGTAACTTATTCTATCCTATCGTTGTTGACCTTTATTTTACAGATAATATTAAAGATATTCTATTTACAATACATTCTTTATTTATTCATAAATGCGCCATGATAATTAAAATAGTTCAAAATAATCATCAATAGATTATAATAATAGCTCTTAATTTCATAAGGTATTTATTAATGATCATTTATAATATAGGATTGTCGTAACGCACAAGCGTGCGCAACTGTAAACGCGGTATACGCGGTTGAGAGTTTGTTACCCATTTGAGGAAATAAAATAATATTCAATATATTCATTTTTTCGCTCTGTTATAATCGCGTTAAGTTCCGTCACTGAACTTATGACGCCTTTAATTCGGCGAAAAATGAAGCAGAATGTCTTAACGTTAGGTTCCCAAGTTCCCTCTGCCGTGCGTGTTCGGGATATACATATCAGTGTAGGCAGAGGAAACGTGTGAAGTTATAAAAAAGTTTATAATTATTTAGTTAGCAATTTCCAAAAACGATGATTTAAACCAATCGCAGGTAGAGCAATCACTAAATTGGCAAAAACTGGTTTCACGTCGCTCTTTAAACCTGAATAACTTATAATTAGGGTGAATATTTTTTTTAGGGTAAAATAGCCAAGTAATTTAAAATTATTCAATCATTTTATTAAAATATTTTAATTTTTGTTATATTGTTCTGATATACACTAATTTTGATTTTATTGTTATAGTTAATGTACTTTCGCAAATGTGCATTACATTATCTTTATACAATATTTTTTTTACGCAGGCCGCGTTACTCCACGATGTGGATATACCAACGAAGAAGGCAACATTCGGCATGGGTTGTTTCTGGTCGAACGACTCCTTATTCGGCGCTACGCCAGGCATCGTTCGGACAAGAGTGGGGTACGCGGGTGGTACGACAAAAAATCCACACTACAGAAACTTGTAAGTTGTTATAATTATAATATATTCAGGACTACATAAATAAAGAATCTAATTAGAATAGATTACTTTTTTTTTCCGATTCAAAATTTGATTCATTTTGTACATCTCTTAAATTTGTTAGGTTTCGCTTGGCGGCACTTTTTTCTAGATTCATCCATCACCATCACTTCAAATGTCACTGTTCTATTGATTTTGTTAACTTGAGACACAACTTATGTTGTCAATCAACTTGCCATTTATTATAAATATAGATAAATAGATATGTACTAGCATAAGAACATATGTAAATTTTAAAAAGTCACGTTATCTATGTATATAAAAGACACGAGAAAAAAAACCACTGCGCAGTATTTGCAATTTAAATAATATAGAATAATTCAAATAATTTTAACCCTTTCAATATATATTGAGCAATAATAATACGATATATTTTTATGGAGTCCACATATTTCTCTCTCTCGACGGAAAATATTTTCCGGTGTTCAACTGTTTTTTATATTTTTTTCGAATTCATTTTTGGTCTCATATGCACTAACACATTTCTCTCGTGAACAAATATAGAATTGAAAGGCTTTCAACAAATTAACATTTGGACTTTTATTAATTATAGCTAATTTATAAATATGGTAATTTTATACTTTCATTTTTTTTTAGCTTGCTTCAAACTGCTTTACCTCTTTCGGCTAGAAACCTACGCTTTTTTATTATATAAATCTTCTCACTAATATTATTCGTGGTGGCGTGGCATGCCTAGTGATTATGACTGATTGACTAAAAATTCTTCCGTCAGGCACTGTGTCGGTGAATCGCGTGTCTAATAATGAAATGCCTCTTGAGAAAAAACTAAAGAACCTGTGCATGATTTTAGTAATAAAAAAACAGATATGGTGTTAAAATTCCGTTGCTGCAATGGTTTGACAACAAATTTGTATTCATGTTGTTCCTGTAGGCTCACTTACAAACAAAGAATAGGTACTATTTTAGAAATCGTGCAATAATTTATATACCCGTATAAATGATAGATATGGTGTAGATCTACTTGATTCTCTGTTAAGTTTATAAAGGATCCAATTAAGACCTGAGAAGTATTACAAAAGAGTATTTTTCATATGACAGACGTAGATTTTTTAAAGCTTTTGCAGAAAGAACAAAAAACAGTATAAATCTATTTATTCAGTTTCACACTATATGGCAGGGCAGAGGGAATGTAAGAATATAGTGTTAAGACACTCCGTCCCTTAACCCACTTTATAGATAGTACTCTATTCTTTTTAAGCAAAGAACTTCTGAACACCTGTGTAAGACTCAGAAATCTTTTCTAAAAAAATTGAGCGTCCATCTTTAGCTGTCTTAACATCTAATTTACCAGCAGCTAGTCACGCCCCTCATTACCAACCAGCAATGTTAAAACTGGGAACTCTTATATCTATAGGGATGAGGGAAATGCCAGATAAACATAAAGAACTTCCTCTAGTTAAGTCTGTAAAGACCGACAGTATATAACTTTAGTCCGAATGACAGAAGAATTATTAGCCGTGTCAAGTATGGCGAATATAAACTTACACTGATGGCTGAAAAAGGAAACTGTTTGTTTCAGTTTCACGCATTTTTTTTTCATTTCCACAATTTTGTTGTTATTCTTTGTTTTGCTGCATTTAATACCATATATGTTTGTAATGGTTATTGTCTCAGTGCATACGAGCCCATATATGGTTTTTAAAAAATAAAACTTATTTATTATTTTTCTTCTAATATGTCTTATTGATAAATAAATAAAGCTATTTATTTCCACCTATGATTTTTTTTAAAGCTTAAATTATTCATGCAGTAAAAGGTAATTAAGGTTAATATTTCGTTCAAACATCTTTCTTAGAATAGTAGGCTCGAAGTCAATAAGAAATACAAATTCAATCGAACATACCAAAAAAGATATTAAAGGCGTTAAATTCTGATTAATTCTCCCTAACAATCATCTTAGTATCAACAACAATTCTAGCCCTAAAAACCCTAAATATTATGTATAATTAGACAATAGGGCCTAACTTCACGGATAATCTAGTTATAGAAATATATGATAAGCACAATCTTATAACATTTAATGATTTTTCTTTCACTCGGAACAACGACAAAACACACGTTTGCAATAATATCGATAGATGCGGGTCAAGGCGAAGATTATTTTTGCTTTACGTAAATTGGCACTAGCAAGCACTTTTTTTTATCTAACATATCTAACTTACACGTGTTGCAGCTACGATCGGTTTAAGAAATAAAAATAATAATCATGACTTTCGTTTTTATATTGCACAACTATATTTTACTATTTATGTTTTGAGTAGCTTTAAATAAAGTGTAAACAAAGATTAGGCAACTGCCACTACGCATTTCAGTATTATAAATATATATTTATTATAATCTAAAAAGATATTTGTATAAATAAGGTAAATACTGTTTACTAAAGGTAATAACCTTTAGTAAACAGAGTAGTAAAGAAACATGTGTTCTCTTAACACGCAGGTAGTATGTAGTAAGTAATTAAAGTAATTATAATATAATTCTTTTAATTTACATTTTACAAATGATTGTAAGCGTAGGTTGTCAAACAATTGTATGTAAGCCAATCTGCTTGTAAGTGCGTACAATTTTGTGATATAATAATAATTATCATCTTTTACTTTTAATAAATATTAAATAATAATAAATTTTAAATTATACAGTTAATATAAAAGATTATTAATATAAAAGAAAAAAATAAAGAGATTTTATTGTCTTTGCTTTCAATAATTCTCTGTCTACATATAGATGTAATCTAAAAAGTGTTTTTTTTTTAATTTTTTGTTTCTTTATCTTTTTGTCGGTGTGTTTGTCCGCGTTAAAATAAATATTAAATAATAATAAATTTTAAATTATACATTTAATATAAAAGATTATTAATATAAAAGAAAAAAATAAAGACATTTTATTGTCTTTGCTTTCAATAATTCTCTGTCTTCATATAGATGTATTCTAAAAAGAGTTTATTTTTTATTTTTTGTTTCTTTATCTGTTTGTCGGTGTGCTTGTCCGCGTTAATCTCGATAATAGGCTCAGCAGACGAAAGTAATTAGTAAATAAAATAGTGTAATTCAGGCAGGCGAAGCCGCAAATGGTTCAATAGTAACAAATATTATAAATATTAAAATTAAAGTATTATAAAATTTACATATATTATGTAAATATACTCTAAGAATTCTAAAGAGCTTAACAAAGGCAGCATAATTCTTTAACTTAATACTGTAGATATGGACTTGCTTTATCATCGTCAGGTACACACGAGCCGACTAAGCTTTAACAAGTGTACAGATAATAGAACTATTTGCTAGTTAAAATAAGTAGTTCCTAATCTTAATAGTAAAATCACTATGCAAGTCATTGTTTTTAAATACTATAACGCAAAATAATATTATTAAGCTTAGTTCTTTGTCGTTTGGCTGTGTCATAAAGGTTAATTTGAAAGATTAATCATTAAAAAATTATCATTTTATAAGAGGAACATCGAAAACTACTTACATTTTAAAAATGAAACTTCTAATTATACTAATCAGAATATCGTTTTTTTTTTCATTTCTTTTATACAGATTTAGTTTATTTCGTATATAAAATAGATTTGGCATTGTAAAGATTGCGTCAAGGTTGTCTTAAATGTATACGCACGACCAAGGCCAAGGGAACCGTTGTCAAACTACGCATTATCTATATAATAGAACGATACATATATTTATTTCTATTTTTGCCTATTCTTTAATACATTTTTATAATGTTTACAATTCCAAGTTTTTTTTTAAATTTATGTCTAGTTTTTTGTTTTTTTTTCACACTGTATCCCGTACATGACAGAATAGGCAGAGGGAACTTGGTAACCTAGAGTTGACACACCATTCTGGTCCTCATTGTTCGCCGAATTTGAGGCATAGCGTGTTGAGTGGCGGAAGTCAACGCCGCACTTTACCTAGTTACCAGAGCAAAGAAATGAAAACTTTAAATTGAAAATTTAATTTGAAAATATTTAATATTTCATTTCCTCGAGTGGGGATCGAACCTACAGCCTGTCGCGTTTACAGTAACACGCTTGTACCGCAATACAATACAATATGTTTGTTTTTTTAAGAGGTTTGCATATCTGCTTAAAAATCGTTTGCAACGTTGTTACGTAAATATAAGTCATAACACAGTAACCTCTATGAATCGATTTTTCGCCTACTCTACACCTATGTACGTAGACAAGGGTAGGTTAAAGCAACTTGTTAGTCATATTGTGTCTCTTCTTTGCGTAAAAATTTTATCATTTATCTGGTTCTTCTTATCATAAAATGAAATTAAGAAGTATTCTATAAACATTCAGTAACTGCAATCTCAACTAAAATACAATCTTACTTTTTAATAGAAGAAGTAAATATATCATAGGGTCGGTGAACTTTTTACGTTTGTTGTGAAATTGTTGACAACACGATCATGTGCATTTACATTTTAAATGATAGTCTATATATATATAACTTTTAACATAGCGTAGCACAACGTGTGTCAGGAAATGTAACTAATATGGCTTTCTTTACTCTCTACAGAGGCGACCACACAGAAGTAATTGAGGTAGATTACGACCCAAAGACTGTGACATATGAAGACCTTCTTGATATGTTTTGGGCTAACCACGAATATGGACTTACTACAAAAATAAAGAGACAGGTAAATTTTGATTGCGTATATATATCCCATATCTCCAAAATTCATGGTGGTTGATTACGATATTTTGAACTGTATATTTTTAACGTATTACATAATGTATATTATATAGATTGCATTTTTTACTATTAATATATATATATATATATATATATATATATATATATATATATATATATATGTATATAAATATATATATATATATATATATATATATATATATATATATATATATATATATATATATATATATATATATATATATATATATATATATATATATAACGGAACCGGAACCGGAACTGTATATTTGTAACGTATTACATAATGTATATTATATAGATTGCATTTTTTACTATTAATTTAATATATATATATATATATATATATATATATATATATATATATATATATATATATATATATATATATATATATATATATATATATATATACATATATATATATATATATATATATATATATATATATATATATATATATATATATATATATATATATATATATATATATATATATATATATATATATATACAGTTCAAAATATCGTAATCAACCACCATGAATTTTGGAGATCACTGGTATAAGTGATATAGCAAAATATAAAGAACATAAACAATAAAGCTTGTACGCTATTCTGACGGTACAAAATTTATAATCTTTTGTAAACCATAAACTCTATAGAAACATAGGGAAGAAATTACTGAAATAAAATATACATTTATAGCCTAAACAGCTTAGATTATTCTTATCGAGGATTTATGAAACATAATCTTATAATATACGCATATGGGATTGTGAAATTGTTATACCAATTAATATAAAGATTATGCTAAGCTAAGGATAAAGCTTTACTTAATGTCTTTGTTATACGAACGTCAAAGAAATCTTAACCCCAGTTAGTACCTATTATGTATGTAAATATATAAAAGCGAAATGATCTTTTTTCTAAATAAATACTTTTTAACTTAGTTTCACGCTGTAAAGCTCAAGATGTTTTTAATATATTAATATTATTCATAATTAATAATATTTTCCTAAATTAACTCCTAATTTTCGAATCGTTGCGTTCAGTGACACATCTGAAGGCGCCAAGGCGTGAGGTTGTTAAAAAACAGTTACTTCAGATTTTAAATAAAATTTAACATTTTTTTATACAAGATATAAAAATAGTCCTAGGTTTAGGTAATCCTAATATTTAAGTTAATTGACATGAGACATATTTATTTTGTAAATAAATTTTAAATATGAAAAATACCAATGACCCTGAATTAACTACTTTTTGATAAGATCCCTTAATAACCAAAATGACATTGGGTTAATGAGCTAAAAGTATTAAGAACGGTACTATCATGAAGGTAAAATTAAATTAGTATTCCTACAAATTATTGTAATGACAAAAGTTATCAGAATGCGATGCAACATTGTATAAGGCATTATTTATATGAAAATACTGCCCTCGTGTTAATCTAAATAATAGCCACTTAGTATAAGTAATTGAGAATAACATTGACTTGACAGACTATTTTATTATTAATTGAGAAAACTCAAGCTTTAAGTGCTTATTTTTTGTCGATATGAAAATGGAAAGTTTGTTGGTATTCTAGTACCAATCATTGATCCTGTACCATGATGAAGAACAGCGTGAGATGGCTGAGACTTCGCACAAAACCATGCAAGTCCGATGCAACGGACAACTGCGGACAGAAATTGCACCCGCTGGCACATTTTACTCGGCTGAAGAGTAAGTTATTTTTTTATTTTTATATTGCACTGCAAGAAGATGAGGTTTAAGATCATAAAACAACATTCATTATTTTGGGGCCTTTTTGTTCCTCAGGTCAAATATATGTAATAATAAAATTAATCAAACTGTCAAAATTTAAATCAGAATTGAAATTATTTTTAGCAATTGACTTAAATTAATACATCTTAAGTCATTCACTTAAATGAATATATTATGACTTAGATTGTTTATGGTTTAAATTGTGATATCAGTCCATCTCACCAAGGTCACTTAGATTTTCATATTAGCGTGTCAAAGACACTTCGAAGTAAAATATTAAAAAAAATGCTTTAAAATTTAGCGTTCACGATAATTTAAAAAAAAATAAAAAATGTCTTCCGAACATACTCGATGGTGGAGGTGATTTTAGTATAACATAACATGAAGTCAAGTTATTAAGGTTTTGTTTCCGTAACATTAAATTATATAGTTACTAAAGGCAGTTGTATATTATTTTTCTTTTTACAAATTCTAAAGCTTGCTGTATTTTTTATCTCACAGCTTCACGCTGTATCCCGCACAAGGCAGGGTAGGCAGGGGGAACTTGGGAACCTAGTGTTAAGACACTCGTTCCACTTCCGTTACCCACTTTTTACCATTTTTTATAAATATATTTATATTTTTTTAGTGCTTACTCTTTCTATTCAGCACTAAATTTGTAGTGCAAAGTGCAAGCAAATCGACCTCGAATGGATGTCGAGCCTGGTGACTATCAATGTATAAATATTCAGATGGTATACATATTCCGTTACATAACTACTAATAATAATAATTATGTCACGGTCGATTCCTTTTAAATAATTGTGAATTGTATGAATTAACCTCCATTTTAAATGTCGTCGATTTTCCTGCCACACTTTGGTTGCCTTTTATATATTGGAAAACATGGTGTATATAACTAACTTGTCAATTTTAAAATATTTTACGGTGAATTTAGTAGTAATAAGTACAATGAAAATAGATTCATAGACTACATTTTTTTTTATGGAAGAGACGTATAGTATTCTTTTCGTATATATAAACCGAGGCCTTGTGGCGCAGTGCACAAACACTAAATCTCCACGTGAGAGTTATGGATTACATGGCTACTCCGTTGAATCAGTTATTTTCAATCCCGGTTCTAGTGAAAAGAAGTTTAAATTTGAATTTTCTTGTTGTACTTATTACGCTTTGTCTAATATATGCGAAATTTAACGGCAAGAAAATGTACATATATATATGTACGTACATATGTACACACGAAGTAAAGTAAAACTTTTTAATCATAAATGAGCTACTTTTTAAATGACTGCTAATCTATGTGACATACATTTTTTAAAAAAATATAAATAATAAATTAATTACAAGCATATAATTGCGCGAAATACATGAGTATTTTTTTTACTTTCTAAAGATATTTTGTACGTTATCTATCTTAAAAAATAATAAATGTCTGCTACATTGACAGCCATGTTATTAAATCATTTTTAAGTTCAAAAAATTAAAAATTAATATACATTCCTCAATACTTACACCACAACTGAGGTTAACACAAAATTATAACAAAATTACAATCAACATACAATTACAACATACAATCACATGACGACTTTTCAATTTATGAAATATTTCTCACTTTTACTATTTACATATTTAAATAAATTCATTTATTATATCACATGTTTTCACTAAAATATTTCTTTATGTCACTCCTCAATTAAAGTAATGCAAGCGCCGTGACGCTCCAAACTGACAGAAAATATGAATATTTCTTTTTATTATTCCATCCATCCATAAAGAAATATTACTTAAAAAATAATAAAGAAATATATTGTAGGATATTTTGAGCCTCATGGTTCCCAGTTCCCATTATATAGTAGATACATATTTACTGTACGTCAAACATTTTCCATAACAAGATCATTTTAATGTCTATTGTTTGCCTTTGTAAATTTAAATTGTTCAACAAAGATGTGAAAGTTCAAGCTCTCGTTTGATTCTTTTAATAGAAGCGCATTCGAGCAATGATGAATTTGATCTCAAGATCAATACGCTTATATTATTTCGTTCATTGGGTGTGCGTGATAATACTTTTGATTTTTTTTCAGCTTCAAGCTGTATCATATTCACGTGTCAGGGTAGGCAGAGGGAACTTAGGAACCTAGTGTTATGATACTTTTTTCCGTTGCCCAGTTTCTGTCGAATTTGAAACATTGTGATTGCGTTGTTTCCAGAGCGAAGAGATTAAAGCATTAATATTTTTTTTTGTAAAATATTAAATGTTACATTTCTTGGAGAGGGGATCGAACCCACAACCTCACAACCGTGAGACTGTAAACGCGACAGGCGCCCTGCGTCAACACAGACCTATAAAGCTATAATTATTTTTGCTAAATTAGTGAACTAGGAAATTATATTTATATTTTTTTTATTTTTTATAGATTTTCAAATTAAAATTTAAAAGTCTTGTTATATACTAGTGTGTACATACCTATAAATATTTTATACTTCTTGTTGTTATAAATGACAAAAAAATATAATAATAAATTTTAATTTTTAAGCTACCATCAGAAATACAGACTACAAGGACACAAGGATCTCTGCAGAAGTTTGGGCTTGGACGCATCTAAGTTACAAACATCACATTTGGCAGCGCGCCTCAACGGCTACCTTGTAGGAGTTGGTGGCAAAGCACAATTTGAACAAGAAGTAGTTCGCTTAGGACTAAGCGAGAAACAAGCAGAATATGTCCGCCGTGAGCTAGAACGCAATGAAGGCGGTGGCCTTGCCTGCTAAGATATAGATTAATTACATTTCTTCCATACATGTCTACCAATTGTATAATATTAATTTAAAATTCCAACCATATAAATTTATAGCTGAGCTAACTTACTTATTTAAGAAATTGCATTGATAATATTTAAGACATGGTTTTTTTTTATATATTGCACAACAAAGTTGGCACACATGTATAGAGTAATAATCTGCTGCTTGAAATTATAAGTAATGGTTTTTTTTTATTATTTTTCATTTAAATATATTTTTTATAACAAAGCAAATGTGCTTAGCACGAAATTAATTAGCGGCAGTCTCTAGTTTTAATGGTTTTATCGTGAACATTATTGTTTTTAGTTCATTCCATTTTTATTTTGTTAATTAAAGCATATTGTTTTATATTGATATTTATTACAAAATACACATACAAGTCAATATTAGTGAAATTAACAGTATTATAAATACTACAATATTAAATAATTCAGAAATTATATTTTATATACATCGAATCTTATCCGAAATTGATATTTAAATATAAGTAATATAATATACTATGTTTTTAAGTTTAAAAGAGATACATTTAATTTCTTGTAGTATTTTATCTTGTTTTATTTTACAAAAGCCTTCTAAGTAAGTAAAAGACGAGAGAATTACTAAATACCCAACTTAAAAAGATGAAGAAACGAAGGAGAGCTGCAGTATTCAAACACAAGAAATGTTTTTTGTAAAGACTCTTGTTCTTCAAGCAACGAAACGTCTAATTGACACATGAGGACAAGCCTAGTCCTCATGAACATACTCTGTGGTACACAACAGTTCAAAAAAAGCCTATTTCCTTTAACTTGAATATAAATTAAATTATACCTAGACCCTAAATAAACCATTAATAATAATATTAAAATCACAGGCATCTGAAGTTAGTGCATGTTTTTTGTGCAATATTATCAATAAAGTATGCCTTCCCGATATTTGGCCTAAAAAATAAATGTTCAGTGTAGGGCAGTCATAGTTCCGCTTTTCATGGATATGAAATATACCACGCACAGTAAATATTTTTTATAGTCAGACCTTCGTTGTTGTGAAGAATTTATTGTTAATTTTATTAAATAATGTGAAGGAAACCGGTCTTAGCTCTATTATATTTGTAGGCGCTTGTAGTTTATTAACACCTAGAGGTGTCTGGTAGAGGTTTATATTTAGCATGATAAATATTTAGCAAGGGATAATGTTATTTTAAATATTGTTGTTAAAAAGATATTAGAAAATTGAACTTTATAATTTAACAAAACCTTATGCATGTTATACACCTAATAAATACTACCAAAGTAAAATTCATATTCCCTCATAGTACCTACTTACCGGTGTTGGGTATATGTATGTACCTATGTGCAGAGAACACATAATGAAAGTGTGGCTTGTTCTAGCTTTTGGGCCATTTTAATGTAAAATTGATTGTTATAACAATCAATTTTACATATATATATATATATATATATATATATATATATATATATATATATATATATATATATATATATATATATATATATATATATATATATATATATATATATATATATATATATATATATGCTATTTACAAATCACGCCAAATCTCTAATCTGTTGAAAAGAATCGAAAACATATACGTATCGATTATGTCAATTTCTATAGCTAATATTTTATTCCATGTAGGTACTTTATGGAATTATACCTTAATAGCGCACTTTATTCTTTAGGTAACGCATAACCAAGTTGGGAGATGGAACTCAGTCTTAAATAGATTTTTTTATTTTCCCCCTAATATCGAATTATAGAATTATTTCTAAAACCTTTTAATCACCGTCGCCCACGGCCCCGTGTAACATCAGGGGAGCTACAGGTGCGTAGCCGGCCTTTGAGGTGGAGGTAGACGCGCTTTTTGTAGGTATCCATGTCGTAACGACCTAGAAATACTGCCGCGGATACGTCGTTCCAGAGATGTGTGGCGCGTGGAAGGAAATGCCTACAAAACCGCACAGCAATAGAGTGCAGCGTGTCGAGATGATGTGAATGGTACATTAACTTGTGGCGTACTGTGCGGTTAGAAAATTCGGCGGCAGATATCAAGTCAAACAGTTCTTCAGAACACTCCCCGTGATAAATGCGGTAAAGAACGCACAGTGAAGATACGTCTCTATGCAAAGCCTAAGTGGTAAGGCCCTTGCAGATCATTCGGTCCCCAATGATTCGAACGGCTCTACGTTGTACGCGATCAAATGGTTCAAGCTGATACTGTGGTGCACCAGCCCAGAGGTGAGAACAGTATTCCATATAAGGCCGAACCTGGGCCCTGTACAGGGCCAAATGGTGTTTTGGCGTGAAATACTGTCTCGCTTTGCTGATGACCCCCAGTTTCCTCGAGGCCAACTTGGCCTTGCTTTCCAGATGATCGCGATACTGGCAGTCGTTCAAAAAGCAGAGGCCCAATACACTGATGCAGGGAGCGGCTTTAAGAGGAGTGTTTTTGAAAACTGGTGACTCGACAAATGGGGTTTTTTTAGAGGTAAACGCACAGACTTGAGTCTTCTGGGGGTTGAATTGAACCAGGTTCTTTTCACCCCATACAGAGACATTCTTGAGGGATGCCTCAACGGAAGACACAAGTTGATTTCGACACTGGTCGGTGTTTTCCCGAGAAAGACTTGCACAGCCGGAGTACACAGCGCCCACAGTGCTATCATCTGCATAACAATGTACGTTAAAGTCCTCTAACATATTGATATGATCTCGATCTTATATTTGCTATTAATTGTGCAAAAACATGTCTTTAAGTTATTCCTTTGTCTTGTTACTTACAATAAGAATGTAATGAAAAACTACCCACAAATGTAAATTATTAACAACTTATTATTGTTACTATTATTTGAGTTGTTTTTGGTAATATTTTAAAATATTAATTATAAGTTGCGCTGGACGGCAATAGGTTTTAAATACTATATGATTGTTTTTTCTCAGTAAGTGAATTGTAAATTCTGTATGAGAAATAAATGAATTCTGAAACCGTATATGCAGAAAAAAATGCGTAGAGGACAGCACGCAGCCTTGGGGATCTGACTAAAGTTGTTAAGAGCAGCTTTTGAGAGGTTCCAAAACTGGCGTGTTCCCGACGAGTAACTCTCAAGCTTCTCGCCGATTTTAACGATGTGCTCGGACCTTGCTCTGGCAATTTGCCACTTAAAGTACCTAGAGGCACGGTTGTACTTTCTTTGTAAGGTTTTCACCTTTGGATCCTCAGTGACTAGTGCCTCGACCCAGGTTCGATATGCCTCACGCTTGCCAGAAGCGGCAAATTTGCAAGACGTATCAAACCAAGGCTGTGACTTGCCACCGATTGGCACTACTGGTAAAATGCGCGGTACTCTGCCTTCTCCAGAATTCGATGGGCGGCCTGCGTTTGAAGACTCAGGGAGGGAATCTCCAGCATCGAAGATACTGGTACCCTCCTGGGGTAGCTTTTCTCTCAGTGCCGCTTTCATATTCTAGGGAGGGTTTGGGGATGGGCCCCAGGGCCCGGCATTACCCAATGCGAAACGCAGTGACCAAAGCCACTACTTAAGGCCGATTTTAAATGTCGGGGGTGGTAACAATCCGGTTGAGTCTGCCCATGCGTGTTGTCATTGTTCTAGACTACTTGTTATGTTGTGGTACGCTGTTCAATACACAATATATTTTCTTGGTCAGAAAGTAAAAACACTAACGTTTAGTTTTACAAATTTTAAAATATCAATCCACAAATAACATAGAATTTAAACCTTTAGAAACCGTCCTTGAAGGAGGCGTGACTTCACATCCCATCTCGTTCAAATTTTTATACGTTTTCTTAACAGTAATTTATCCTTAGGTTTACCATCCTACACAATGTAACAAATGTTCAAACATAAAATTTGTTTGCAATTATTTTATATGTGTTTGTCATATTGGCTTATTGATAAGTTAATCCATTCTTAGAAGAAATATTCTGACTCAATAATAACATTACAAACGTTACCGACTATAAAATCAAAACCAGTTTGCTTATGACAAAGCCATTTTATTTTTAATAGACTAAAAAAATGTAGCTTCACGTTGTATACCGTACACGGTAGGGTAGGCAGAGGGAACTTTTTAACCCAGTGTTAAGACACTCTTTCTACTTCCGTTCCCCATATTTTTTCCGCCCAATTATGAGGCATTGGGTGTTAAGAGGCGGAAGTTAACGCCGCGCTTTATCTTGTTATCAGAGCGAGCAAATGTAAATATTAAATATTTAATTTGAAAATATTAAATATTTCATTTCCTCGAGTGGTGATCGAACCAACCAACCAACATGTCATTTGCAGTCACACACTTACCCCGTACTTATATACGTTTCCATTAAACATCATAACAAAATGCCAAAAAAATAGTAATGATAGATAATATGGAAAAAAAATCATTCATAACATACAAATACATAATGCTGTCAGAGAATAAGTGTTGGAATATATTCTATATTCTACTCTATATATTCTATCTATATATTCTTATATATACAATATATAACAGGGAGTCAAGGTATTCTGTGACAAATCTTAAGGAAAATTAGCAATTATTTTTAGTCGAAAAATCAGATATCATCAAATAATATCTATATATTTTTTTGTCACAAACTCATTTTTTTATGTCTTACAGTTTCTGACACAATTTCTAACCTATACATTACACACTACCTTGGCACAGTTGACATAAAGAGCGGAGAATTAAAGTCTACAATCAAATTCTTCAGGGATTTTCGCAGAATAATTATTAGTGGATGTGTTTCTTGAACTTTCTATCATTTTAAATACAATATTTTTAAATTATTACACGACCCCATTTTCTTTATTTATTGTAGATAGTAGAGACAAGCTCAGTAAATAACACATAAAAATACAAAAAACCCTATACAATATTATCATCTTCACTGCGTCACGTAAAATCATGAACAATAAACAATAGTTTCGTCAGCTGGTGGTAGGTCCATTTCGACCCACCAGTTCAAAGGCAGACTAAAACGCTATAACTGTACATAAATATAATAAACATGTTTTTAATACCATCCTAAGTCTCCGTGAGAAATAAAATAGGGAATGCAGCGACTCCATAACGACCTAAACCGCACAAGAAAGTATTTTCAATACAAATGGAACAGACAAAAACTGTCTATAAGTATTTTGAATCCATCCTGTATTATTTTTATTTTTAATTTTTTTCATTTTTCTTGCTTCGGTACTACTAAAGGTTCTGCGCGCTCGTAGCACCCTGTACAGATTTTTCGTTCATCGCTCATCTTGGAGACATGGTTTTCCTTGGATAATATCCGTTTCATCCTTTTTTTGTAAAGGAAGGCTAGGTCGACCTAGTTTGCAGCACAATACCAATTTACGGCGTTCCCGTTGCATATTATGACATAGTCAAACTCTCACAAACACTTGAAACAATTATTCCACATCAGCGAGAGGGTCTAAATTTTCTTTGTCCGAACCAGGTCAAAATACCGCGGGCCGATATACCTAAGCCTGTTTCGCAGTAGTGTTATCAATGTTAACTCATCTATCAAACATATTTAATGTTTTCGCATTCAATTATTTTAGTTCACACGGCGTGAGAAACTTCGTCAATGAGTTTATGTTTAGCGACTTGGAAACGGTACCTGTAAATTATTAATACTAAATAACATGATTTTCACATGCATTATAATCGCCAACCAATAGTACTAAACAAATATTTAGTAATTAATATTTACTATAGACAGACATATAATATTATTTATAGTACTAAATAAATATTTAAATTTATATGAAGGAAATAAACTTGAGACATCCAACAAAAATTGTTTCTGAAATATGCCTATACAGCCATCAGAAACACGCAAATAAACACCTAACGTAAACAACTTGTACCTATGATATTTAGATATGTTATTTTATTGTTTCTTTTGCTTTTCTCTGTTATGTGGTTAACATATTTTTTATTTGACTAGTGATTTATATTTAATTGATGGAAAATAAATAACTAAATTGTAGCGGTCTGACGTGGCGCAGTCGCGCAAGCGTGTGATTGTAAAGGTGATAAGGTGTGGGTTCGATCCCCACTCTAGGAAATTAAATAACTAATATTTGAGTTCTTTATTTCATCACTCTGGACACAATGTTAGTACGGCGTAGAGCTCCGCCGCTCAAAACATAATCTTTCACTTTCGACAAAAACAGTCCTCCCACGCTGAAAAAAATGTCTTAGCACTAGCTTCTAAGTACCATTTGCCTACCCTGCTATGTGCGGGATATAGCTTGAAAATAAATAAAGTTTTTTTTTTAAGTATTCTAATGTATATGTATTCTATATAGTCTGTACATAAATAAAGAAATATACTTAACCTATTTATATAAAAATATTGTATATAAGTTACTGAACGTTTTATAAAATACGCATAATATGTTTTTAAGCAACAAACAACAATGAGAATACCTCACCACACGACCTCGTCTCAAGGTGTACAATAGTCAACATTACAAAACCGCATTTATATTGCAATATTGATTTTATTTTATAGAATATAAGAACTACGTTGATGTGATTCATTGTACAGTGAATCCATGAAGTGGACGAAACAAATTATCTTGTTAACAGCTTGCAGATATCATCCGGTGCACACTCGGTGTACTGGCACCGGAAGGAGACCGAGTTGTAGTTTGCTTACATAAAAAATAACCTTTTTATGGCATTGTTGACCTTTGTTTTATTAGGAATGATACAAAACTTGCATGTCACTTGCAGAGCAAATAATAAAAATATATTTGCATATTACAGTCATATTCTTATTTCTATATAGGCAAAAATATGTTAAACTAAATAATTTGTTGCTAAAAATATCATCAATAAAAAATACAGGTAATTACAAAAGCTGTACAAGCAATTTATGTTTTTATTTTTCAAGCAATACATTTTAATTATTTTACACATTAGTGTAAAAAACAATCCAAAGTATATTTTATTTTTATAATATAAAACAACCAACGTGGTGTTCTAACTGAGAGCTAACCTGCAGTATGTAATCTGCAAATCGACGTGTACAGAATAATCGAATAACTACGCGTTTGTATATTAACAATATCCATTATTCCTTATTAGTGAAGTGAAACGTGATGAAAATATTTAATTATTTATATGCAGTAGTAGAACGCATATAAGGTGCAGGCATATAAGGTCAATGTATATGTACATATGTACTATGTAAATACGATATACGTAATATTTCGATACACTTCCATTTTTTATTGTATATACGAATATTTATGTAATATCATATTATGTAATTTTTTTCCTGTCTTTTTACCTGAAATTTGAAATGCAATTATATATCACCGGTATCATTATTAATCTAAAATGGACATACCGTCACAAATCGTCATCGTATTTATTTCTCAACAACCCTACCAATATGGGTATCAAATGGAGAGATTTAACTTGTCGAATATAATTTAATATAAATATTCCATTATATTGAATTCCTAGACAGTGAACACAAAATTATTGGTCGATATGAATCCTGGTATATGTCGGCGATACGCCGGTATTTTGAAGTGGAGAATCCATATAATTATTTGCGCCCATATAGATGTTTCTACTACGTGTTTGAATTTGATTATATTTACTTTGACCAAAACAAAGTGCAACATTGCTTGGTTAAGATTCACTGATATTTTTAAGTCACGAAAATGTCACTGTCACATAACTAGATCAAAACAATAAGCAAATATTTTAAGGCTTAATAGACTGGAAGTATTAAATATTAAAAAAATTAAAATGGCGTGTATACCCCGACCAATGACTAAACGTCAAATATGTTTGAAATTTGAAAATAAAGTGTCTTTTGGACCTGTCTACATTAAATGTAAACTATATGTACTTATTTTTAATTATGTTGCTACATTTGATGTTGTCAACACTGTATTTTTTGTAGTTTATATAAATTAAATAAATTAAAATAATGTTTGTATGCATTAATACATAGGTCTAATTAACCCGCAAAAAGAGGGATGTTATAAGTTTGACCTGTCTGTCTATGGCACTGTATCACGTGATTTTTTTATTCGAAAGTCTTGTACATCTCATTTGTTAATCATTTGATATTTTCTGATAAAGTTAATAAGGTCTTATAATCTTATCAAGGTTTTATTAGTGAAATTACCTCAAAATCACTCTTAAAACCAAAGTGGCTTAATATTACGTTCCTAGAAGATTTTTATAATTTATTTTATCCGTTAATATGTTCACAAAACAATGTCGCAAAAAAGTTCGTATATGTATTAGAAATGCCGAAAAAAGGTCATATATTAGAAATGTACAATGGACATGATTGTAACTCTTATCAGTACTATGATCGTCATTATTTATAATGAAAGGTAGTATTGTTCTTTCCTATACAGCAAATGGGTATTCAAAACACACTTACAATCACTATTTAGAAAACATATAAAAAATTAAACGTAGCAGTAGCGGTTTTAACCCGCACCTCTTGGAAACCGCCCAAGCGCTGTCGCCATTAAGTCATACGTTCGTTTAGCACGATCCGCAATTTTAAATTCCGACGTTAAAATTTTAAGACGTTTTCTAAGTGAGTATTTTTCATTCCTAAGTGTGGATTAAGACTTGAGAATTAATAAAAATAACTAACATTTTTACTAAATAAAAAAATATGATAAAAAAATCATAATTAAAAACACAATAAAGTCTATTTTAAGGATATCAACATTTTTTTTTATATTAGTGATCTTTAATTTTTTTTTATCTATACCAAACATTTGTATTTATTATTGAACTAAATCTAGGGGGAATCGTTGAATAGATATTTACAAATTTTATTTAAAGGTTTTTCTTTTTTAAGTTATAGTCCTAAAAATGTATGTAATGGTTTAAATATGTTTAAAAACCTCTTTATCCTCGTTAATTTTTATGTCTATGACTATATCTATGTATATATTTGTAGTTGGTATTCGTTTTAAAGTGGGAATAGCGGTAACAGTCTGTCTAGTGCTGGTAATAAGACTGTGGATTATGTAAGATGTCGACTGGAAATCTTCACAATATTAACTTCCTCGAACAATAAGAATGCGAGCGGTTTGCAATTCTAATAAAAACAAAACCTAAGTAAAATGTGTAACACTAAAAAAACAGTATAAAATACAGTCACTGCTTTTTGACAGTAGTTTTATAATTTTTAAATATTTACACTGTTGAGTTCCGCCACTCAACACGCAATGCCTCAAATTCGGCGGAAAGTGGGGAACGGAAGTGGAACGGAGTGTCTTAGCACTAGGTTCCCGGGTTTCTTCTGCCTACCCTACCTCGTGCGGGATACTGCATGAAGCTAAGTAAATATATACACAAATTGAAAATTCTATTCGAAACAGAAAAAGTGATGTTAGGGATTTAGAGATTCAGGAAGCCTTGATATAAAATGGGAAATAACTAAAATTCTCAATCAATAGAGTTAATATATTATAGAAAAATACTTATAAAATAAATTTAAACACTATCTAAGATTTTAAATGAAACTAATTAAAACGGGTTAATCGTGTATATCGGTTTATAGACATTTTAGGAATCCCGTTTAAAACTGTTTTGTTAAAAATGTGTAACAATAGCGAAAAATATATTATTACTATGTAAGATTCAAATTCATAAAATCAAGATCGTCATGTGATATCATCAACGCAAATAATTTGTCTCGCCAGGTTATCTATAACATATCAAGAAACTGTAGTTCTTTACAGTGTAAATATAAATCGTATTGGATTATATATAAAATATTGTATTACATTAGTGATTTTATATTTTGTTTTAATGTTCTGGCCACCAGACCTAAATGTGAAATACATAGCACCCGGCTATGGCCATAGCAGGGCAGGCTTGTACCTTGTACTGTTACGATGTAGGCACTCCATTCCAACTAACACTGAACTGATTCTTGAATCGGAACCGAAACTTCCAACTCGCAACTTCAGCGATAATAAATAATATTATAAAAATGCTAAATAAGAGACAAATAACATAGACTTATCTGATTCTTAAAATAAAATAAGGAAATAATAAAACATTTTATCTTTCGGTAAAAAATAAGCATCCTCTATAGAACATTGCAATGCAATCTTGTTTATAACTAAGGAGTGATGAACGTGCTAACTTTTGCTCAATTAACGTGTACATTTCATGATCAAGGTTAATTTAATTTTTAAGTCTGTATATAAAGTGCGCTGATTAAAGCCACATAGCTTTGTATTGAGCATAATTTTGTTAATTGATAATTATTTTGCTCAATAAAAATATTTACTCACAAACCAAAGTGTTCATTGAGGATTGCCTGTAGCAGTCGTATGTTGCATCTTTAATACTGTATATTTTTATCATTTTATATGTAAGTGTCTTTTTACATATGATACTGTCCACTAAGCGATAAAGCGATTTTAAAATCCGATTTTTCTGCGGGGACAAAATTAATGTAGGTAATCTAATATTTACTTTAAATTGACCTTAGTTGCGGATTCTTGAATTCCATAGATCCATACATATAACAGCCTTGACGTAAGTCCAATGTCTAATTTACAAATTCTAATCGATGGTTTTACTTCAGACGGTTAGATCAAAATGTATCTGGCGCTACGTAGTAAAAAAATATTAATAAATCAATGTAGAGCACATCATAATTTATCACCTATTTATTTAGTACCTAGTAGGTATTTATTTAGTATACCGATATATACTAGCACTTAGAAACATTATACGATGTAAATCGAATCAATCACGAGTTCAATGATCTAGGCCCTATTGTCAATGGTTACATAAGTGATAACAAAGAGTTCCTTTCACTAAGTAATAGTAAAATTTGGTGTCCCACAACTAATGGAATTTTATTGAATTTTATGCATATTTTAAGTATACTATTCAGAAAGAAAAGTGTTTACACAAAACAAACTAAGCATATTGAAATACAAAAACATAGCCTCAAAATCGGTCGAAAATTGGCCTCTGACTGTAACAATTATAAATATTGTTATATTTAAAACAGGTTGTTATTTGATACTTAAATTAACCTTATGATTTTTTTATTGCCAATTGGAAAATTTAATAAAATAAAATTTGATTTAAATTATATTAAGAAAAATAAAAGCATAATCGAAAATACTTCCGTTTAAAATTATTCAACGCTATTTAAATATTTTGTTTTTATTTTTCATCACAACGACTAGAAATACATACTGCATTATTAAAAATACTTATGCTATTTTCAACATTTTTAACTTGTGCGATAATGTTGGTCGTAAAACCGAAGAATCATTTGAATTAAAGTATGGAATGAATCATGAGTGCAGATGTACTTACTTTGTACTAACGAGTTGTCCAGTTTTTACATAGGTGTGTTGTCAAGGACATAATTTTATAGTGTTTTCGCGTTTCGTGACATATAAAGAGAAAATTTGGAGACTTAGTAGTATACTCTCCGCAGGGTAAGCAGAGAGGATTAAAACAATTAACTTTAATTTGAAGCCACTTTATAATGGGCCTGGTGGTGAAAACGCACAAGTGTGTGAGTGTAAGCGCGACAGGTTGTGGGTTCGAACCCCACTCGAGAAAATGCAATAATTAATTAATATTACTCACTCACCCAGCTTCACGCTGTATCCCGCACATGGCAGGATAGGCCGAGGGATCTTGGGAACCTAGTGTTAAGACACTCCGTTTCACTTTTTGTTCCCCACTTTCTGCCGAATTTGAGGCATTGCGTGTTGAGTGGCAGAACTCAACACCGCGTGTTGCCTTGTACCATGGCGAAGAAATGAAAACATTAAATATTTCAATTGAAAATATTAAATATTTCAGTTCCTCGAGTGGGGATCGAACTTAGAACCTGTCGGTTACAGTCACAGACTTGTTCCACTGCGCCACGGCAGGTCTCTGTAATTCATATTGACGTAAAATAATTATAATAAATCGGTAACTGATCACTGTCTGTGTACATGAAACATAAAATTAAAGAAGTTTTATAGGTGATATCATTTTAAAAAAAGATTAGGTTGCTAAGTGCTTTGCCACGTGTGAGTGTTCGGCATTACTCAGCCTCACGCTTTATAATTTTCGATATTTCAAACACCAAATTCCATTTCTGAATATTGGGCAGGTATTCGAAGATACTATGAGAATATTCGAGACCTTCCTTACTCATATTTGCTCATCAACTGATAATTCTGTTTTTTTAGCTATAATAACATGTTTTATTAATTTATGATCTATATAAATATTTACTGTAAGAGCGATTTATTGTGAACACGAAAGATATGAAGTGGAATGTCCAATGAATTGGGGATTATTTGTTTAAAACGGTTTAGGTTTTTTTTATTAGAAGGAAACATTGTTTTCTTTCTTTAGAAATAACAATTCTTACAAATGGTGTTTGTGCTGGCTGATGGATACCTTTAAAATCACATGCGAAGGCATGATTTAGATGTTTTTGATATGTTATATTAATAAGCGAGAAAAGCATAATTATTTTAAATAGTATAGAATTATATTGATTAATGAAAATGAATCGTTATCGTGCAGTCTTTTTGTTAATGTCTGCTCTCATAATAGCATAATAATAATGTATGCAAAACTATCAACATTACTTTATCACTACATTATATGTTTTAATAAGGACAGGAAACCAATTCAAAGAACGAAAAACACAAGTTTAAAGTTAAGAAAAACAAGTTTTAACGTACGACTGAAAATAAATCATTCTCACAGGAATGTTTACATTAAAAATAATGTTACAATATTGAAACTATACTTTGTGACAATAAATTCTATTTTTCATTACTACTTTGTGGGTAGTATTGTCATCATTAAGCTGGTCACGACAATTGCGTAATGTTGAGCCATCATTAAAATTAGAACGTGTTGAGGATAGCGAGGATGTCGTAAGTTTGTAATGAAATACTACCAAACCATAGATAAAGTTTATGCTGTGGCGCTATTGGGAATTAAAAATTTAATTATTAATTAAAAATAATTACTAACCTTACGCTATTCGCTCACTATAGTGATAAAAATATATACCACTTTTTGAAGGGCAACAACTTTAAAACTTTTTGGAGGACAATGATATTTATTAGGCCTGTCGTGGCGCAGCGGCACAAGCGTGTGACTGTAACCGACAGGTTGTAGGTTCGATCCCCACTCGAAGAAATGAAATATTTCATATTTTCAATTTAAATATTTATTTTTTTAATCTCTTCGCTCTGGTACAAGGCAAAACGCAACGTTGAGTTCCGCTACTCAACACGCAATGCCACAAGTTCGACGAAAAGTGGCGAACAGAAGTGGAACAGAGTGTGCTTACACTAGGTTCCCAAGTTCCCTCTGGCTACCCTGCCATGTGCATGCCTAACATGTTAGGCAAACGCATCTCCGTTCACTCGTTTTTTAAAAACCCATTGTATGTTTAACACATTACTTGAAGTACAGACGCCAGCAATGAGTTCCGTTCTCTCGCTATGCGAACGAAGAATGTAACCCCAAGATACATTCACCGAAATGCTAAGGCTCTTCAGCTAAGTATCAACGATGATCTCGTCGTTGATTAATCTTTTGGCTTCAAAGCCAATAATTGGTTCTTGTTAGAGCCAGCCAGAATCAAGAGCAGTTATCCATTGAATAAAAGTATTTGTTAATATAAAAAGTGCTTTTTATATCAGCACTGGAAGAAAACTTATTTATACTTAATCTAAAAACCGACGTCATTTTATAATCCAAATTCACTAGTAGAGATTTGATTGTGACCTTTGTTAAGAATTTACTTGCCAATATAATCCTTGTCACTGTTTACTCTTCTTCTTGGATCTTTTATTTAACAGTTAACGCATATTTTTTTTCTAAACTATAATATTCATGTATTGCTGGTAATAAATGGTATTGCTTCCACAATTTTATTTCCACAAAATAAAAGAAAAAAATATATATACATAAAAAACAAACATACAAAATAGCTGTTTAATAAGAAATATTGTATGTAAATTGGATATATCGAAGTCTTTGAAAATAATGAAAGCAATCTTCTTAGTTAAATGACGAAACAAAAATGGATTTTGTTGTTGAATCAGGCCAATTTGAGGGGTCATTACTAGGTCGTAGTCAATTGCTTCCTCGTTTGGACGTTCGTCCGATCCTATTGGACTCTTGTTGTAAGACATTGTTTCATTACTATATACTTTTTTGAGTTATTAAAGTATTGGACTTAAAGTATTTTAGTTCTATGTTGGGTTTGTAATTTAATACTTTTTAATATATTTTGGACTTCATTTAAAAAGAATGTAAAAAATGTATTATATAAATCAATTATACTTGTACTAACTTTTGGTCATATGTTCTTTACCTGGTCACTTTGAGTAGATAGATATGACATTTTTGATACTATAGTATAAAAATGATAGAATAATTTTATTCAAATCAGTTTCGATACATTAGCTAATAAGCATTCAGAAAATATCAAAACATGTTGATATTTATTCTAACCGTGGTTTGAGTCATTACAATAATAATATAAAATGTTATGTCTAAATGTCTAAATGTGTTTGTTCCCTTTACTGTAAGAGTTGACGTAATGAGATGACGTCGTGGTCAAGTATTGTGGTTTGGTACTAAGTAAAGTTTACAATTTATTTAAACAGTCTGTATGTATTTACCTGTTTACAATGAAACATACTAAACTTAAATTTAAAAAGCGTATAAAAATTTTGAACGAAGCAGGATTTGAACCCGCGCCTCTGGAATACCGTTCCAGCGCTCTGACCATTAAGCCATTCGTTACTACTAGCTATAAGGAACGAATGGCTTAGTGGTCAGAGCGCTGGAACGGTATTCCAGAGGCGCGGGTTCAAATCCTGCTTCGTTCAAAATTTTTATACGCTTTTTAAATTTAAGTTTAGTATTTTCTGTCCTAAGTGTGGAATAACACTTTAAAACATAGTAAAAATACAATGAAACAATTCAAATAAAGATACATGTAATTTAGAGTATTTTTAATTATAACTATATATGTATGTACATATATTTAGATAGTTTGGGTGTTGCATTGTAAGGAAAGATTTGTATTTTTAGAGGCAAGGTTATAGTTACAATGGAGTAAAAATATATAAATAGAAAAAAAAATGTCTCGACTTGGGGAACAATATGCAATTATGGATAGGCTCATAGCATCATAATATCCTTTTTGATAAGGATGATTGCCTTTTATATTTGGAATGTAAATTTACAACTTTCTGATCAAGAAATATATTAAACGTTATTTAAAATATAATATATGCAAAGACAAATAGACTGATATCAAGTTATAGAAATATTCATATAAAATT